>JAKSZP010012293.1:0-72355 GCA_022478985.1 Massospora cicadina
TTACACTATTCAATATGTGACCTTACTTAATGGCTTCCCAATATCATAATAAATTATCTACTCTAGTCTAATTCTAGCCTCTTTTCTGGTATATTTCCTTCTTCTATTTTATTCTTCTTTTCCCTGGACCATTTAAAGTACTATTCATTTTCAAATTATTACTTTTTAAAACTTTAACTATATTAATAAACTAAAGTTCCTTTGTAAATTCTTACCTCTTATAAAGGTTATATTTGGTAATATGTATATTAAAGTCTCAGTATTCTGCCATTTCCAAAGTACATATTGCCTTAGTAAGAATTATCCCTATAGGAAAATTGCTGAAAACATAAGCACTGATAAATTTAATGCCTTCAAAGGACCAGATTACAGATTATATCCAGATTTTTGAGAGGTGTACACTTAGCAAGTGTACCATATAGAACAAGGCATAGTGGGCAATCTTTATGGATTTATGTTACCATGTTAGAGATGACTCTATGTTTCTGTAAAAGTTCTGATCTCATAGAGAAAAAACTAAATAATTTTTTATATAACAGCCTCTCTCATAATTTGAAATTCCCATGATTAATAATTTATGGGTAATTACCTGATAACTTTAATGGAAGGCTTGGTGATCTGGTTTTCTAGTATTACAACATGGCTGAATAATTCTCCTTCAAAATAGAAAGGAGAAGGACTGTTCATCCTGTATTTGTCCTCCCCATTCCATTCCTGATACAAGATGGTATGCTAAAAGCTGTTTATCTTCCATACCAAGTTAAACAGTTTTAGTGTTGTGGTGTACAGGGCCCCCTTTAGTACGCACCACTTGTAGAAATCTTATTGAAAAATATGCACATTAGTGCCTGTCTTTAAAAATTTTACAATATTGAAGTTTTGCTAGTAGTCTTTCTTTCTCATAACAATCACTTTAGTTACTAAAATCGATTCAAACAGCAAATTTGGATAATCACACACAGGAAAGATGGGCGACTCTATCAATAAAAATAATATAACATGGGCGAGCGTTGTGGCGAGCGGTGCACTTAACAGTGCAACTAAGGGCAAGAAACGCTCTGGAGGGGGAACAGGAACCCAATCTGCAAAGAAATTGCAAACTCAGACACCATCTGGGTTTATGGTATTCACTGTAAAGCATGCGCAATATATGTATATTTAGTTCAATCAACCCTTATTAAAGGTGGAACATGGGATCAGACTCTTCCTTGGGGGACTAGTCACCAACCCTGTGGGAGAAAACATGTGAGAAACAGCCCTCACTTTTCCCACACGCGGTGTACATAGCTACCAACAACATGGGCTGCAGCTGGATCAATATTGGTTTAAAAACAGCCAATGAAGCTGATGCCGCAGCAAAAGTCTGTGTGGAAATTGCCATCCCCAAGGGAAAAAAAATTATGCGCACCGCGCACACCAGATGGAACAAAGTGAAAACTTTGTTCATCTCTTTTGACTCGTTCCCCACCAACCTTCCTCGTAAGGTAATCAAGGAGGAGCTCCACAAAAGTCTTGTGGCCTATGGAGAAATTCAGCAACTCAAATTACAGCGATTTCGCCTGATGCCCAACCTGTGCATGGGCAAAGCTATCACTGTAACCAATCCCTTCCCAGAAGTGGAAGAGGACTTATCCAGAATTCCCCACACAGCAGAATTTCACTTTGAAGATGGGGGCCAGTCAGCCGCGTTCTGAGTTACACCAGAGCGCGCACCACCCATTTGCAACCACTGTGGCTCGCTGGGCCACAAGGAACACGCATGCCCTGTGAAAGAGGGCTTAATGGAAAATGACTATTGTGAGGGAGCAATGGATGAAGATAACAAAACCTTCGCCAAAATGACTGATGGTCACCACCCATTCCGCTGGGTGAAGATGGACTATACTCCATCGTGGACCCAGTTACAAGCAAACAACGTAAAGCAGCACAAAAAGCCCGCAAGAGAGCAGCGGCCAGAAGTGGCAGCACACGCGGAGTCTGCCATTAACCCCAGACAAATTTGGGAGGATATTTTGGATATTCACCAAACCAACCAAACAGAACAATATGCCCAGGTTGAAAATTTTCACAGTAACCTGAATGAGTCACAAAGCGACATCAGTCATGCACATATTGAGGAACAATGAAACTGCAATTTGGGCGAAAATGCGGTGCACAATTCACCAAAGTTGAACCTCAAAAATACAAAATCCAATCAACAATCCGCGTCAAATCAACATGAGACCTGTGCAGGAAAAGTTGACGCAAATGCAAAAAACTGCAATTCCATTAATTCATTGGGTCAGATCAAAGGAACCAACAATGGCAGTGAAAGAATTGGAGTACAGATGCGGAGCATGGCCAAAATGAGCCATGGTGGGATAGGGCCCTCCCAACCGCTCCTGAGGCGCCGCGGGCACCTCGGTTTCAATAGGGATTCTAAACATCGCAGGAGCCAGGGCTCATATGTCCCAAGCCAAAAAGCTGGAATTCCTGTGAAAACCCCTTGTAGACATCTTGGCCATCCAAGAAACCCACTGTCTACAAGGGGAAGAAGAATCCTGGTCAACCAGGGTTGCACCATCACAATCAGTATGGACGTCTCACTGTGGGGTGATCGTCCAAAACAACAAAAAATTTAAAATTACAAATTTGTCATCACACTTGCTTGGCTGAGTCTTGGTAGCAACAATTATGTGCCAAGAGGAAATAATTTTGGTAGCATGTGTCTATGCACCATGCACTGCAACTGAGAGAAAACAATTTTTTGAAAACATTCCTACTCTCACCCTCCCACCAGATACCATTATGTTAGGCAATTTCAACTGCTGGGATAACCCTGATATGGATCAATGGCCTAATCCCAGGGGATACCCACCTGGACACATTGAATCTTGCACAATGAAGGCATCTCTTGGCCTACAGGATGCTATTCCCCCCAATTTACCACTCCTTCCCCACATGATGTGGCCCAACATACGTGAGAGAGTGCTCATATCAATGAGTCACATTGACCACATCCTCATCCCACAATTCCACCGCTCAAGAATCTCCAAATTTATAACAAAAAAGATCAATTTTCTGACCACTGATTAGTTACAGTGCAGTTAACGCCAACCCAATCTCACACACAGGTGTCGCCTTGGAGAAAGCTTCACCCAGAAAATATAAAAATTCCTGAGATATCTGACTGGGTTGAAAACAAGGCTACGAACCCAGAATTCACAACCCCATTCACTTCAGATCCCATTGGAACGTGGAAAAAATTAAAAAAGTATTTAATCAACAAAACCTGAGATATTGCATCACGCAAGTACACCGCGGACACAGCCACAATCAAGTGTACCTTGGCAGAACTAGACCACCTGAGAAAATACTCTGATATCTGGCTATAGCCCTAACTGGGGATGCAAATAGGCAGAAATTTCTGCCTGACTTAACAACCTCATCTTCAAACACCAACACAGAATCAAAGTATTGAACAAAGGTAAGTTCATAAAGGAAGGCGAAACCTGTTCAACATACTTTTTCCACCAATTCCACTCCCACAGAAACCAGCCCATGTGCACACAGGTCCGCAAGACCAATGGCACAGCGGCAACTGACCCTGAGGAGGTCAAGGCGGAAGTACACCACTACTACACCGAATTATATTGTGAAACACCAACAGATTCACAAAAAATCAAAGAATTTATACAAACTGCTGAGATACAAAGTACACCACCAAATTACAATATACTATCCCTTATTACATGGGAGGAGCTTTGGGAGACAATTCGCGGTGCACCACGTATGAAATGCCCAGGTCCTGATGGGATACCCTACAAATTTTACAAAAAATATTTTCAACAAATTTCCCCCCTCCTATTGGCGTCTATGAACCAGAGCTTATTAGAAACACGCCTATTACCAGGAGGCCATAAATCCTACGTTATAACTTTGTATAAAAAGGGTGACAAGTTGGACCTGGCCAACTGGCGCCCAATTGCACTCTCCAACACTGACACAAAAATTCTAACAAAAATTTTAGCAGCTAGATTAGGCGCAATTGCATCTGACGTCCTATCACCCAACAAGTTTGGGTTTATACCAGGGCGTTCAATCTGGAACAACATACACCCTGTTGCAAACATTTGCCAATCCAAAGCAACAGGTGCCCTGGTCTTCTTGTATCAGGAAAAGGCGTATGACCGTGTTAGCTGGCCATACCTAAAAGAATGTCTACATGCCTTCAATCTCCCACCAAGATTCATAAAATGGGCGATGCTCCTAACAGAATCTGCAACCATGGCTGTATGCGGCCCTGGATTCCTAACAAACAAGATTAAACCACACATAGGGCTCAAACAAGGGGATCCCCTCAGCCCACTGCTATACAATTTCAGCTTTTACCCACTCCTCCGAGTAACTGACTCATGTCTCATGGGGATAACCGCACAAGGACAACCAACAGTCAAGATACTGGCCTTTGCGGATGACTGCATAGCAGGTATAGAAAACAATGAAGATGCTTGACAGCTGGAACGCACTCTAGAGGAATACTCCAAGGTGAGCAATGCATCGCTCAACAAAAGGAAGACAGAAATCATCCTCTTAGGCAAATACACAAACAACTGGGACACAACATCAAAACCTCATACCAACACACGAAGAAAAAACTCAATCATTTTACCCTTTGCAACAACTCCCACCACCACTCCTGTCTGACACCTTGGAATCTGGCTAGAATCAGGGGGATATGCTAATGAAACAATGGAAAGCAACCTGTTACAACAGGTATCCAAACGCGTTGCCTCCCTCAAAGGAAGAACCTAGGATTAACAGGACGAGTTACAGTTGCTAACTCGCTCATCCTCCCAATACTGTGGTACCAGGCCCACGCGATAGCCTTTTCACCTACCTTTATAACCTCAATCCGCGCGCTTATCCAGGGCTGGCTGTGGCCTGGCTCTCACCCTCCTATAAGGATGAAAACACTATTTGGCCCACGCTCAAGCAGAGGCATGGGACTAATAGATTTTGAGAGCCACGCCAATCACATCCTAGGTACCTTGATAAAGGAAATCCTTGCTCCAGACCTCCCGCAACAACATTGGTCCAGAGCAGCAAGGACTAACTTTGCACAGGCGCTCAAATTAACCAACCTACATAGTCCACCCAGACTACTTTCATACCTTGCCAAGCACCCTACTGCAATGGGTCCACATGGAACCTCCCCTCATTTCAAACATATCTGCGAACTATCCGCCATATGGGATAGACCATAGAGAACATGGGTACTATACAGGGAAGGGGACGATCCAGCCCCCAATTCAAATTAAGAAACCCAGAAAACCACCCCCAGAGGGATATGCTCGCAACAACCCCAAGCATAGCTAGAATAGAATACCTAGATATGTTGGACATTCCTTATGATTTAACCACACAGAAGGCAATGTGGAAAATGACTCACCACCCACTCCTATAGCCAAGGATAAGAGCAAACGCCTGGCGCTGTCTGAGAAGGACCTATAGGATGGCGGACCGTTCCAACTCACTCCACAAAACTTGTGCAGTATGTGGAGGGGAGGGATCCCTACATCACCGCCTAGAAACATGCCCCCCAACCAAAGCTATATAGCAGGAAGTCGCACGCCTGCTTAAGATCCAAAATGAACAAGAATTCTCGATATCAAAGAGCATCTTCGCACTCCAGATTGAGTCACCAATTCCATCTACCCTCTGTTCCCTAATAATACCCATTGCAATGTGGATAATCCACACAATTGCATTAGATGAATTCAAGGGCACAGTCTCAACCATTCATGGGGTTATTAACAGATTCCATGTCCACTTACTGGAGCACTTCCAAGCCTAGCTCTATGGATATATGAGACCAAGGCAAAAAGCGCTCATAGAATCATTGTTTCCACTCTGGTTCCTCCACACAGACCCTTTCCTTCACACCTGTTCCATAGCAGGGAAAACCCCCTTGGAATAGTGCACCAACCTCCCATACCTGGCAGTTCCGCTGGCAACAGGGGTAACTTGAGTACCCTGGGGTGCCTAATTTTATGTTTTTCAGTTATCTCTTTAGTTTTATGTATATTTGGTAAAGTCCATCCCCTAATTGGCTTACCTCAGTTAAAAAAAAAAGTTGTGCTAGTATTAAAATTTTGCAATTATATAATATTTTAGGATAAAACTTTTGTCACAATCTACTTAATAAAACACATTCACTGACTAACTGACATCTGAAACCTTTGAATCTGATAGGTCAATATATTTGGGTGAGTGGGTGAGAATTGGCAAATAAGATTGAACCTGAAACTATTGAGTATGATAAGTTCAATATATTTAAGTGAGTTGGTGAGAATTGGTGAATATTATCTAATAATTCACCAAATTGCTCACCTGAAGCTAATCAAGTCTGATAATCTTAATCTATTTGGGTGAGTGGGTGAAAATTGGCAAATAAGATCAAATCTGAAATTATCAAGCCTGATGGGTTCAATCTATTTGGGTGAGTGGGTGAGAATTGGCAAATATTATCTAATAATTCACCAAATTACTCACCTGAAACTCAACAAAAATCAGTATTAGAGTTTAAGTAGATTAAGTAGGATAATCAGCTCACCAGCCATGAGGGCAACAGCGGAGCTGTTAGTCCGAGTGACTTGAGAGTAGTGCTGGCACAGCCTATAGGCTACAATGTGAGCTTATTATCTGATAAACTAAATACCTTAGCGAGGCAAGGGTATCTGGATGTTGAGTTTATATATTCTAAAACCCTGCCTAATTTGGTTCACCTAATTAATAATATACTTTTGGTAAGTTAAGTAGAAGTTGTTTTAGCAGTTTGAAAGATATGTCACATACTCAATGATTTTTAATACAATGAGATGTTTCAGGTAGCAGTTTGGTGTTTAGTTGATTTGATAGGTTTTTTTTGTTTGGCCAAGTGGTTGATGGCTTTTGTTTGAATCGATAGGACACAGTTTAGCTTTAAGGGGTGATTAGTTATTGGTTGTTTTGATAATTTCAGTTAGGTTTGCCTAAGTGGTTAGTGGTTTTTGGTTGATTTGATTGAGCAATTAGATTTGGATGAGTGGCTTTTTTTATCTATAATATAAAATCTAAATTAATAAATTGAAATCTGAAATTTTATAGACACCATAGCAAAGCACAGGTAAATCAGCTAGTAATAACTAAATTGTAAGTAAAATAGTGGATAAAGGTCACTTTTCTCTCTCGTTGCAATCACTTTTAAAACATATTCAATTCAAGTCTAGGTAAGTTTGATAATCTCATTGAGGAGTTTAGTGTGCACCCAATGTTGGGTAGCAGTTGGGCAAGCAAAGTTAAGGGCACAGTAGTAGGCCCTACACCAAACAAGTTTCATAAACGTCCTGGCAACACTGGCGGCATAGACAAAATTAATAGTAAAAAACTGGCGGTTAGCATTTCCCTGTAAATTTTGGCCTGGCAAGCACACTGCAACCTGTTCATCAATACACGCACTCCCAGTCACTGTCATCAGTGGAACACAGGGTGCAAGTTTTTCTGGATATACAACAAATGGCGCTTTGAGAGAAGTTTTGTGGAGATGTACACACACATTTCTCAATTGCAATGTACATCACACCGCACTCCATGCCCTACAGTTGGCTGGATCTTGGGTTTGAAAAATAAAAATGCGGTGGATGAAGCCACAAAAGTGTGGGTGGTGGTGGACCTCCCATATGGTCAACAGGTAGTCAACACAAAGTGCACTTTCTAAACTAAATCTAATCAAATTTTCGTGACTTTTAACTTCTTACCTACAATGATTAAGTGCACCATGCTGGAGCACCACCTCAAGGCTGGGCTCACCAAATATGGGGAAATCTAATTTTTCAAGATGCAGTGCTTTACGCTCATGATGGACCTGTGCACAGGCAAAGCAATTGCTGTACTCACCCCATCTGCAGGGGTAGCAGAATATTTGATCAAAATTTTCCACACCACTTTTGTGGAAATTGATGGGCAGGAATCCCACTCATTATGGGTCACTGTGGATAGTGTGCCTCCTATCTGTACCTTCTGTTGTGCTTTTGGTCATAAGTTCCTTATCTGCCCCACCAAGGAGGGCATTACTCAAAACAAAAATATCCCATATGCAATAAGCGTGAAGGTGCCCACTATGAACTGGAAATAGACACTGACACCGCCTTCCCATGGAACGCCTAAGTGTTACATTCAAGTAAAGCTTGAGTCCCCACAGGAGTGTAAGAAGTCCAAGCAGGCCCTCAGAGTGGCAGCCAAGGCGGCAGCCACAGCTGCATCTTTGATCCCGCCCACCCAGCTCCAGGAGGACATTGAGTCAAATGCTGCGGAAGTGGCTCATGAATCCTTTCGCCAATCAGATTGGGCCACCCAAGATGAAGACCTGATGGGTGAGTCAGTTTCATCTGTCCAATGCTATCAAGCCTCAATTGAAACTGAGTCACCCACCAATATATCTGTTAAAATTTTCCCATCATGCAATAGTGCACCGCAGGTGCACATAATGCCAAAAAGTTGTTCCACAGTGGGAAAAAGCAGAAGGCAAAAAAAATTTCTCTCTCATTGCAAACACTTTTGCAACATATTCAATTCAAGTATAGGTAAGTTTGATAATCTCATTAAGGAGATTAGTTTGCACCCAATGTTGGATAGCAGTTGGGCAAGCAAAGTTAAGTACATAGGTGCAGGCCCCACACCAACTAAGTTTCATAAATTCCCTGGCAAAACTGGTGACATAGATAAAATTAGTAATAAAATCTGGCAGTTAGCATTTCCCTGGAAATTTTGGCCTGGCAAGCACTCTGCAACCAGTTCATCAATACACCGCACTCCCAACCACTGTTGTTGGTGGAAAAAGGGGTGCAAGTTTTCATGGATATACAACAAATGGCGCTTTGGAAGAAGTTTTGTGGAGATGTACACACATTTCCAAAACTCAGTATATGTCGCACTGCACTCTATGCCTCATGGTTGGCTGGATCTTGGGTTTGAAAACAAAAGCGCGGCAGATGAAGCCGCAAAAGTGTGGGTGGTGGTGGACCTCCCAGATTGTTAATGGGTAGTCAACACAAAGTGCACTCGCTGGACTAAATATAACCAAATTTTTGTTAATTTTGACATTCTACCTATAAAGATTAAGTGCACTGTGCTGGAGCACCACCTGAAGGCTGGGCTCACTAAATACAGGGAAATCCAATATTTTGGATGCAGCACTTTACTCTCATGACAGACCTGTTCATGGGTGAAGCAATTGCTGTTCTCACCCCATCCGTGGGGGTAGTGAAAGATTTGACCCAACTCCCCATGACACTTTTGTGGAAATTGATGGGCAAGAATCCCACCCATTCAGGGTCGCCGTGGATAGCGCGCCTCCTATCTGCACTTTCTGTCATGCTTTTGGCCACAAGGCTATACCTGCCCCACCAAGGAGGGCATACTTAAACCAAAATATTCCTGGAAGCAATGTGTGGTGCAGACGCCCACTATAAACCAGCAGTAGACAATGATGCAGCCTTTCCATGGAGAGCGCCAGGGTGCTACATTCAAGTAAAACCTGTGTCCCCACAGAATCATAAGAAGGCCAAGCAGGACCACAAGATAGCAGCCAAGGAGGCAGCCAAGACTGCATTCTCATTCCCCCCACCCCCAGTTCCAGGAGGACATTGAGTCATTTGCTGCAGAAGCAGCTCGTAAATCTTTCCACCAATCATATTGGGCCACCCAAGCTGAAGACCTGATGGGTGAGTCGGTATCACCTGATCATTGCTACCAAGCCTCAATTGAATTTGAGTCACTCACCAATATTTCTGCTAAAATTCCGCCATCATGTGATGGTGCACTGCAGGTGCACGCAATGCCAAAAATTTGTCCCACAGTGGGAAAGCAGAAGGCAAAAGCCAATGCAAACCCACAGCAAAAGCTTTACATACTAAACCATACTCCATAGCACAGAATACCTGCACTGCTAAACAGCGACATGCTGAGAACAAGAAGGCTGAAGGGCACAGGTGCCCTTCCCCTCACACCTAAGGTGCAATGGGGATAGCCTTTACTTTAAGGATGTTGAACATCGCTGGACTCAAGGCCTTGCCATCCTGGGCTAGGAAACTGATCTTTTTAGAAAAAAAATTTACCTGTGGACATCCTGGCCATTCAGGAAACCCACCGTCTGCGCGGTGCAGAGGACACATGGGCAACCATGTAATCACTTCCCTTTCCTTTTGGTCACCATACTGTGGGGTGCTTGTTTGAGTGACCCATAATTTTAAATTTATCTTTTAACATCATACCTCAATGGTTGTGTCCTTGTAGTCGCCTTTTCATGGGATGACGAAGTTTGCTATCATTAACATTTATGCCCCAACCTGTGCATGAGCTCATCAGGAATTCTTATTGGCCATCAATTCCCTCCTGCTGCCCCCTGACCCATTTATTGTTGGTGACATGAAATGCTGGACCAACCAAGCCACCAACTGCTGGCCCTCATCACCTAAACCCCCGCAGGGGCATGTAAAACTTCATGTTCTAAAAGCCAAATTGGGGTTGTCCAATGCTCTGCCACATCATGCACTGCTGCTCCAAAACATGTCTCACCCCCATGTACATAATGGCCAGCTAAGGTCCATGACCCACATTGATCTTATTCTCGTGCCATTGAAATTTCAATCCCATATTTCTCACTTTGCCATGACAAAAAACGATTTATCTGACCACAGGATGTTATCAATTCCCTTCTCTTTGTCACATCTAGTGGCACAGGCGCTTAAGTGGTGCAAACTAATCCCAGCTGAGATCACATCACCCAGGTTTTCCTCATGGGTGGACACCAAGACCTTGGCTCCAGAGTTTACCACACCATTATGTGCAGACCCATTTTCCACCTGGTCAGTCTTCAAAGTGAAAACCATCCGCCAGGCTTGCCACATCTCATCACATCGCTTGCAGGTTTCCTTGGAAGTCATTTTGCACATGCTGGCAGAAGTGTGTACCATCTGAAATCCAATGTCTCTGCAGCAGGCTACAGCCTAGCTTGGGTTTATAAGTGGGCATAGCTATCCGCTCACCTCAACGCACTGGTAAGACTACACAAGCATCATGTTTGTGTTCAGTATAAGGTAAAGAATATCTAGGTAGGCAACACATGCTCCACCTACTTTTTGAAAATTCTTTGCATCGCAACAGAGCTTAGCCTGCACACAGGTGAAGCAGCCAGATCACTCCGTCGCAGATACTTTGGCCAAAGTGGCAATTGAAAATAAAAATTATTACTCCAAATTGTATTGCTCCAATCCAGTTCAGCCAGCTGAAGTTAACAAATTTCTCAAAAGTGCACATATCTGCATCATTTCCCATTATCCAGAGTTGATGAATTTAATTTCTCAGGACAAACTCTGGTCCGCCATTTGTGGTGCACTGTACAGGAGATGCCAGGTCCAGATGGGATTCCTTACAAGTTCTATAAGAAATACTTTAAATTTTTCCTCCTTGCTGCTTGCCTCAATGAACTAATGCCTAATGGAGATGCGCCTCCTCCCTGGAGGATAAGAGGCCTACACGATCACGTTGTATAAGAAAGGGGATAATCTGGACTTAGCCAACTGGCGCCCCATATTTCTTACTAACACAGATACTAAACTTTTACTAAAACATGGCAAACCGCCTAGGGGTAGTTGCCTCTGCTCTCTTTTCCCCTGAGCAATTTGGCTTCATTCCCAAACAGTCTATTTGGGACAACATATACACTGTAGACAATTTTTGCCAATCCACGGCTTCTGGAGCACTTGTTTTTAGACCAGCATAAAGCCTATGATAGAGTCAACTGGGATTACCTCAAAGCCTGCCTCCACAAGTTCCACCTCCCTCCATCATTTCATTAATTGGATGATATTGCTCACAGAATATGCCACAATGGCTGTTCATATCCTTGGCTTCCTCACGGATGTAGTTCACTCTCAAAGGGTCCTACGCCAAGGGAACCGCCTAAGCCCACTCTTGTATAACTTCAGCCTTAGTCCACTTCTTCAAAATGTAAATGCCAGCCTTACTGGTGTCCAAGTGCAAGGCCAAGCACCAGTCAAGATGTTGGCATTTGCTGATGATTGTGTGGTTGGGGTGTCTAACAATCATGATGCACGTGTGCTTAAAGCTGCTATCCAGGTTTACTCAAAGTTAAGTAACGCTGCACTTAACGCCTCCAAAACCAAAATCATTCTCCTTAGTCGGTACTAAACCCACTGATCACTGTAATGTATGGGTTTGTCCCGTTTGTTACATTCTGGCTCAGGTTCAGATTTTCCAAAACTGAGTCAGATCACTTTAAAAACATTTTTAGGTTTGGTCACTTTGGACATTAGGTTATGCCTCGCCTGAGCTGTTAATTTGGCTTGTGCAAGCCTAATTGATAGTTTGGGTGAGAGTCCCAAAGTGCTGCCTTTATAAGGAGCGCCCACCCATTCCAAAACTCAGCTTGGAATTCTTACCCTAGCATGTTCCTTCTGGGGAGAATTGTTGGTTTCTCCCAGCTGAGCTCTGGTCAGCGGGTCCCTTTTTATTTCCTGAATAAAAATAAAGGTTGAATCAAGGTTTGCATACCTTGCATACCTGTGGTCTTTTTGGGGTGCTCATTTCAAAGGAGCTTTTGTGTGGTTGGGTTGGACCAATCATGAGGATGAGCGTAATCAATAGTAGGTGAAATGTTTGGTGCTGTCAGTGCTCCAAACCTCTTTCCTGCTTTGGTTAGGCCGCTTTGGTTGCATGTTGGTGTGCCAAAGGAACCTTAATAATAGGCAGCTCGAACTGGGGCTTTTCCAGTTTGTTACAATCACCAGCACCCCATTTTCTACCTGCTTCAGAAACCTGTTCCAGGGTTTGCTTGCCCCTCTCATGCTCCCCTTTGTGCCAAGACCCACCACTAATCCAGTCCGCCATTTGGGGGTGTAGCTAGAGGTGGGAGGGTATGCCTCTATGGTAATAGAGCACCGTATCCTGGATAACATTAAAAAATGCATAGCTTCCCTCAGAACCTGCCAAATCTCCCTTACAAGCAGGGTAGTGCTAGCCAACTCTATGCTCCTTTCTAAAGTTTAGTTTGGATCCCACGCCATCACCTTTTCCCCTATTTCTTCAAGTTATCATATGCCCTTCTGCAAAGGTTGCTTTGATTAGGCCGCCCATCGCTGGTGCGCCTGGACGTCATGTCTAGCCCTCGCCATAGTGGTGGTATGGGCCTGCTCAACTTTGAGGTCCATGCCGCCAATATCCTTGCCACCTGAATCATAGCAGTCACCAACCCAACGCTCTCAGACCCGCACTGGTCATGCGTGGCCTGCTCCAACTTCTTCCCACACCCTGGGCCTCAGCAATCCTACCCACCTCATTCTCTGTTAACATATCTTGCCTCACACCCTTCTGCTGTGGGCCCGCATGGACATCGCCCCACTTCTAAAGAATTCTCCTCACCATGCAGAGCGCTGAGTGGAGAATTTTGATCAGTGGGTACACCGCCCAGAGGGGGCGCCCTACTCCTCGTTTCACTCAGAAAGTACAAGGCCTAGCCATTATGAACAATGTGATACCCATGAGGACCCCTGTCATGGCCAGGGTGTACTATCTGGACATGTTGGACATCCCCTACTCCATCAATACCCAGAAAGCCATTTGGAAGTATGCCCACCACCCTCTTCTGCAGCTGCATATTCGTTACTATGCGTGGCACTGCTTGAAATGGGTATACTGTATCTCTGGGTGCTCTAATGCTTTGCACTCATCTTGTGTCATGTGTGACCAGTATGAAACTTTAGTTCGCCACCTGAAGGAGTGCCCCCATCAAAAGCGATCTGTCATGAGGTTCAGCGTCTCTTTCTCCAGGATCAGACACAGCTCTTTATACTATCTAAAGACATCTTCGCCTTGTCCTTAATTTCCCCTATACCATCTTTCCTCCAAGCCTTAGTGGTTGCAATCACTATGTGGATTATCCACACGGTTGTCTTGGATGCTATCTCAGGCTCTACTCCCACCCTCCATGAAGCTGTACACTGGTTCCAGTTGCACCTTGTAGACCACTTTTAAGCTTGTATATTTGGGTACCTACCATCCTGTCGCCATCAGTTGGTCTCATCCTGGTTTCCAGTTTGGTTTATCACTTCAGACCCTATCCTGCATATATTCTTAATAGTGGCGCAAGACCCTACACATGTAACCCCCCTTCCATTTCTTAGCATTTCCGTTGGCAACAGGAGATAGCGTTTGCTTCTCTGGGGTGCTCCTTCTTTTTTGCTGATATTAGTTCATTTCCTTTTTTTACATATTAGAAGTGTCCATCCCCTGGTTGGCCTTCCCAAAATAAAAATAAAAAAAATTCTCAAATTTAAATTTATGGATAGTGGATAAAATGGTTCTTTATTTGTTCAACTTTTGTATTTATATACTCTATATATAAAAAAATATCAAAGTATCTAATTGCTAATAAAAGAATTAGGATGACATGACCTATTAGTAAAAGATTTTACCATTCTCAAAGTTAAGGATTAAGTACACATAAAGACATGAGCGCATCATGCTTCTTTTGACTTAATGTTGACTGGCCAGTATCACAAAAACTCTTAATCCATGATAGATAATAAAATTGTCACTATTGGCCTACTAGTGACCATGTTATTCCACTGGGCCAGGTGGTATGTCTTTTTTGTACTAGATGGTCCCAACCTGAGGGGGGATTCATCAATGTACCAGATGGTATGTCTTATTCTCATCAGTGTTTGAAATTTAATCCAGCTATACATAGTGATTGCCACATTTATGATCCATATTGTTACTTTTACAATCAAGATAACAGGTTCTTGATTTAGTCCAATCAGATAACTCTAAAACAATCTCAAATAAAGCTTTATATCTTTTCTCACCAATCATATAGATGTAAGATATTTTCATTTCATAATAGTTCTGGAGTCTTTTGCTAATTAGGTGGCTTTAAAGTATATAAGTTTCATCTGATCTGTAAGTCCCAGGGAACGTCCCCTGGGTGTTGACTGGGCCATTTTCCCATTTCTGAGTAAAAAGGCACTAAAGAGGATGGCTGTACCCCTTGTTACTCAGGGTGATCTCGCTCACATAGTAGATGAGCGCTGGGTAACAGCTCTCCCACTTTGGATCCCATTCCCAGTACCCACACTAACCTCAGCAGAACTGTTACGAGGAACCAGTGAAATCTGTGCTGAGATCACCAAAATAAAATTGATTGTAACCAATTTGAGCAGCAATCCACCCAATGCTCAGATTTTAAATGGTCAAAAAGATATGAAGACTGATCTATCAGCTGAAATGCCCAATGGTGGTGATTTGATTAACATGATGATCAGAAAAATCTCTCCCCTCCCAAATCCATCAGGCATCACCCCCAATGGGCAGCTTCCTGCTAATAAATTGGGTGTTGCGCCTGATGCAATGCCATTGACTGAACAAATGACCCAGCGACCAAGCACGGGTGGGTTGGGCATCCTGAACCTGTTCCCAACCAAATGGGCCCACCCCTATGTGGGGTGGCCTTAGGGGATTCCCACCGCTCATCGGGCTAAACACCGTCATGCCAACCATCAGAAACGTAGTCAAGTCTTGGTTCAGGCGTTCAAGGTTGAACTGACAGCAACTCAGCCCACTGCCAAATTTTGCAATGACAGTTTACAAGGAACTAACCCGCCCATTCCTGAATAATTCACTGGTTAGGTCAAATTTGAGGGACCTGATCCCAGATTTGTTTTCCCCAAATCAACTACAATTTAATCAGTCACATTGCACTGAGAAAAATTGTTGGTCAATTTTTCTTTTCTTAAATTTCCATTAAAAATTTTTCCCAAAAATTAGTTTTTACATGTTAAAAATTAAGCCGCCTTATATGCCAACATTCTTGTACCCCTCAGGGTTAACGGCCATGTGCATCTGGTACTTTATTTTGTGCCTATATAAAATTCTGGCTCACTGGCAGATATTGGTGGAACTCTTTTCCGGTTCCATATTCATCATATCAGCAGCAGTGCCTCAGGCATTCTGGTTTGCTGTTAGGATGCTCTGGCATCTGAGCTGGCAGGCCAGTCTAATTCTTACTTGCTGTCCGCCTGACATGATCTCTCCATTTCTAGCTTCCAAATGTATAGTAAAGTATTAAAGTTTTTAATACTTTCTTTAAATGCTATAGAAGGGCTGATCCATACATTAGTACCTGAACTAAATTATCTTTGTAGTGGAATAAATTTCAACTTGGTTGGCTAAGTTCTTATTAAAAAATTCTTATTAGATAAATTATTTTAGCTCTTTCTTACCTGAATAGTACTCTTTGGAGAGCAAACATCCAGATGTCTGAAAAGGAGCTCTCATAAGCATAAATTATAGCTTCAATGAGGTACTCTATTACCTTCCAAGAGTCATGACTATTGGAATTCTCTTAATGGTATATCTCCTAAGTCTCTGATGTAAACTTTTTCAAGCCCCTAGACTATGATCCTTAGGCACTCTGATATATAAAAGCTTAAATAGCATGTTTTAAAAGTAGCGTTGTCCTCTTTTTTTATAAATGAATATGAAAACTAGCCAACCCTATCAACCATTATTAACCACTTAAATTTTTGTTACTTTCCTAATTTACCCTGATTATCCCATAAGCTGAAAACTAACACAGATTATGATTAAACGCATTTTCACTTATTAAAATATACATAGAAACTATCTACCCACAAATATTTATGTGTAAGCATATGTTATGCATTAGAGGATAAAAGATACAAAAAGGTGACTCAAATGAAGTATATAGAGACATCTTCTGCCTCTTATTTCATGAGGATAACATATTATTCCAAATACTATACATAAAGTTTCCATTGCTTTTGAATTTGTTACTTTTAGATTTTCTGATGCTCAAAATAGAATTGTATAAGTGCAAAGTTTTTGATATGAAGCTACTTATGCTTAAAGGTGATATGCCCAAACTTTGCTGTCTTTGGCATCATAACCTCCAATATAATCTGAATTATTCAGCTCACTGACGCAAAAATCTTGTTTAAGCCCAAGATTAGATATATCATACCTTAATATTCAGTTACTTAATTTTTTATGCTGACCCTTGGCCTCAACTGAATTGTAGCTACTGGCTTCCTATATTTTGCCCAACTGGTGCCCATTAATGCTATCTTCTATCAATTAGTCACCAAAGATAGTCCTGTAAAAGTAAACTTTTAGTTCACTATAGGCCCTGACAACAACGACACATAGATATTGGATTCTCTGATTAAAGTTTTTAAAGTTAAAAGAATTAAGCTTTGAGATGAAGGGATATATAAGAGTTATTTTATGTGTTAAGGCAAGAGAAAAGTTTTATGTGATATTCTAGCCAACTAAGCCACATTATTTTTGTGGTATTAGTTACTTGGTTTAATAAATTAATAAACTGATAAAATCTTATATTGATTTTTTGACTGTAGATCACAGAGACTGAATATTTTTTATGTTAGGTTTATATACTATATATATGATTATTTGTATAAACTGACCATGGTACTAATGTTACCAAAATACAAGAAAACGATATATATTGGAATGAAACTCTCAAGTAGGAAAAATGACAATGAAACTAAAACAAATAAACTTAACTAGGTGGGAAAGTGGCAAAACTGTCATGACCATTGAAGAGGGGAGAGAGAGGATTGGAAGGCACTTTTTGGCTGAATTATCTTTTACTCAGAGTAATGTAAGAGACAAAGCTAAAAGCAAAGGGTGTAGTGGCATCAGAGGAATGGGGTTCAATATCATCTAAGATAAAAATAAAAGAACAGGCGTGCATGAATAAGGCTTCTGATAAACTCTGCAAGATCATGTTCAGCTTGAAAACAGGCATCAGGGAGGTTGACAAAGGTGTTAATATTGGTGCATATAATTCGTATTTTGGCCTTTCTGCCACCGCAACAACATCTTTGTATTAAGGCATCATCTTTTTAATAAAATTTAACAATATTAATCTTACCTTAAAGAATAAAGGGTGTATATAATTTGGTATTCTTTACTACTGCAAGTGTTTTAACAGATTTATCTACAGCTTTGAGGAATGTACAACAGTTGAGTGAGACAGCCACTTCCACAGATAGCTGAAAATCACTTTGAAATGGAGTGACATTTAACTTTGGACATAAAAATGAGGGGTAGTTTGCATTATATTAGAACTCATATATTATAAGATATGAGTATTGGATACTTCATTGGTATCATTCAATTTAGAAACCTCAGCAAATAAGGCTTAGGCAATATTATTATACAGAAACGGGCCTCAGAATAAAGGAAAGACTTGGTGAGTGAATGAGAAGGTGCTTAAAAGTGAATGATGGTCCATGCCTCCTCCTGAATGGCTGGAGGATTTGCTGATTGTGGAGGCTGGGTGGATATATTGGAGGAAGGTATATTAGGGTGCTATCCTGATGATTAAACAAATGAAGGGGAAATTAGCAGTAAGGTATTTCAAGTATAGTATTTTGGATTGGCTTTGTGGTCAGAGTCAATGGTGGAAGCATTTGTATTAGTACACTGACAAGTTTTTTGAATGATCTAAATTAAGATAGATGGTGCAAATTTGGCATACATTGTTGATGCTCACCCAAAAGCTATGATCAGGTGCAGATTCAACATGTGAACATGGGAGTATTTACTTGGCTATGTCTGAGTGGAAAGGGGTGATAATAGCATTTGCATGGGGAGACAATGCGCTTTCACCACTAGGGACAGAGAAGTAGAGAACGGGGTTCAAGCCATAAGGTAAGAGTGCTAACATTAACTCCTTATATAGCACCTGGAGTGGGAGGAGAGATGGAAGGTTGGCAAGACCCGCCAGTATTGTGATGTTGGTGAGAGGATGAGTATGAGTCATGATGATAGCAGTATTCTTATAGATCTATTTTGGTTTTCACCACTGAAGCAGAATCATCTTTAGAAGGGAAACCTACATTGTTTAGTTCTTAAAAAGACAAAAGTCAATGAACCCAGCTGGTGATAAAAAAGAAGTGCCAAGCCCAATTATTACTTTGTTGGCATACAGATTAATCTCCTGTACTCAAATTGAAAAAAATTGAATGTGGAACAAGGGTGGGCAAGAAGATGGGTGAGAGTTAGTGGGCGCATGTAAGGTGGAGCACTAAGTCCCTAGAAGGGACATGACAAATGGATAAATAGTTTAGACTTGTTGAAATAGTTTGAATATGTTTTCTTATAGTGAGAAAATGCTAGGGGTGGTGCACCACTGCCTCATACTAGAGCAGCAGGCGGTGAAGCTAATGATATTGCTGAAGGGTGATGTATTGGCAGTTTAGTTTACTAGATTTTATATATCAAAATTTATATTAAAAGTGAGATCAAGTGGAAAGAAAAGTTTATATAGTATATATCTTGATTATAATTTTTCCAAAGATTTTATATAATAAATAAATGAGGTGGTTTTTGTTAAGATGGAGCTATTCATTATATTTTATTTGCACAAGTACTAACACATAAAACACTCAGGTACTGTTTGAGGACAGTAAAAGGGTAACACAAAAATAATAAAATTTTTATTTCTAATAGGGTTTATTTTAGCAAACAAATGAGAACACTATAGTATCTACTACTTCAAGTGACTAATTGGCTCACTCTCCATGCTCTTATTTTGGGTAAACTGAAAAATCTTACCTTTGGAAAAAGATGCCCTTTCTTGTGACCAACCTTCTTAGATAAGATATTCTCAATTTACCAAGACCTCATTGGTGAAATTCTAACTACTAAGCAGCACTTAGGAATGAAAAACTCAAGGCATAGTATCCAATTTATATCAAGAAAGCAGATGCTTAGGCTCAGGTTATTTCCATAGAAGTCACTAGGCAATTGCCAATAAAATTTTGGCAGAAGAACTTACTTATGATAGGACTCTATTATTAACTATTTTATGCTGGTGCGGGCAAAAGAGTTTTGAAATAATATAAAGGTAATAGAGAAGCCAAGGCCATGATGTTGGTAACTAATGGATAAGAAATAGAGATTGCACCAATGGGGATTAAAGATTTAATTGACAACGTAAATTATCAGAAAAGAAGGGCTCTGGCAGAGTTATATTATAAATTGGTCCAACTTTAAAGCAATTACATATAAAGTCATAGGCTCTTTATCACTCCTTCATTATAATTGATTAAATTCATGTATCTACATAATATTGTAAATATAAGATTAATAAGTAATAATAATACCAGATGGTTGGTCAAAACAATTCCAACAGTTCTATAAAAATATTAAAATATTTGAGGTGGGTCGACCTTGGAAAAAATATACCACACCGAGAATTTTTCTAGCCAGTACAGGTTTCGAACTCGAAACCTGCATTAAGTGGAAGTCTATAAAAAAATATTAGTTACTAGCCGTTACCCGTGCTTCGCTACGGTGTCTAAAATTAAAGATTTTCAATCTATTAATTTAGATTTTATATTATAGACAAACAAAACCACTCAGCCAAATCCAATTGCTCAATCGAATCAACCAAAAACCACTAACCACTTAGGCAAACCTAACTGAAATTATCAAAACAACCAATAACTAATCACCCCTTAAAGCTAAACTGTGTCCTATCGATTCAAACAAAAGCCATCAACCACTCGGCCAAACAAAAAAACCTATCGAATCAATCAAACACCAAACTGCTACCCGAAACATCTCATTGTATTAAAAATCATTGAGTATGTGACATCTTCCAAACTGCTAAAACAACTTCTACCTAACTTACCAAAAGTATATTATTAATTAGGTGAACCAAATTAGGCAGGGTTTTAAAATATATAAACCCAACATCCAGATACCCTTGCTTCGCTACGGTATTTAGTTTATCAGATGATAAGCTCACATTGTAGCCTATAGGCTGTGCCAGCACTACTCTCAAGTCACTCGGACTAACAGCTCTGCTGTTGCCCTCGTGGCTGGTGAGCTGATTATCCTACTTAATCTACTTAAACTCTAATACTGATTTTTGTTGAGTTTCAGGTGAGTAATTTGGTGAATTATTAGATAATATTCGCCAATTCTCACCCACTCACCCAAATAGATTGACCCTATCAGACTCGAAGGTTTCAGATGTCAGTCAGTAAGTCAGTCAGTCAGTGAATGAAATTTTTTTATTAAGTAAATATCATTTAGTCAATAGTTAAAAAATAAATCTTTGACTATAAAACTAATATATATTAATTTTATGTAGCTTAATAGAGCTTAATAAATATAACTATATAATATATAATCATATAAGTATAAAATGCAAGAGATCTCTAATTTACAGATTCAATATCAAATTTTATATGAAAATTAAGTGCTATCATGCTTTATTACATATTAATTTATCAATCCTAAATAATAAAGAGGATACCCCAGTGGTAGAGTATGGACCCTCTACCACTGCCTCCCGAGTTCGATCCCGGTAATGGACTGGGTAGGGGACGATTTTGACTGTGTTGGTTTTGCGCGCCAATGCTCCGAACCGAGATAGCGAATAGCAAAGGTGGTCCATGGAGTTCCTGACTTATCATACGCCGCGCATGGAGGTTTTCCGGGTTTTATCCTCCTTTCCCATTTTCTTCACTTCCCTAATCGGTGCGGTATCGTCCCCAGGTCGGCCCACCTCGAATAAAATGTTAAATAATAATAAATAAATATAGCTGCCAATAGTTGTTTTAATCCCAGATATATAAATTTCTGTCTGTATATGTCTATATAGCTTTTGATTTACTAAATTAACTTCAATATTAATCACTAACAGTGTACCACACTCTGAGAAAGTTTTAGTATAATATCAGGTATCAATCAGTAAAAAATATATTATAATGTATGAGTTTTGTATATATAAGTTTTAGTTTAATTAAAGTATATTACCAATTCTATATATCTTAATAGTTCACCAAATAAATTTTTGCATAATATTGTTAGAAAATATAGCAAAAATTTTAATCATGTTTGAGTAAAAACTATATTATTGCTAAAAAGCATATATATAGCTAGTAAAATCATAGTTATCACTATAGCTTTTTAATTATATCAAAGTTTACTGGCTTCTTAACTGATGTCAAATTATTATAAATTCATTTTTAATCTATATAAAAACACTATAATATATTATCTCTCCTAAAACACATAAGCTTGGAATTTAAGATTTAGCATGAAAGAACTTTTTAGTTCATAGAGACCTGATAAGAAATTATTTATAAAAAAATATATACCTTTTATATTTTATATCAAGGTTTATTTAGTTGACAAATTTCTATTAAAGATGTTCAAATTTTGGAAATCAAATTCAAGATATTAATCTAATAAACTAACTACCTACATACATCAACTTAGGTATGTATATGCCTTTTGAGTATTAGATTTTCAAGTAGAAAAGTTTTATAGAGAATAATATCTAAAAATATCTGCATGTAATCTAAATATATGATTTTTTATCATTTCTTTTAACCACATAAACTTTAACTTTGAAATTAATATTGTGGTTCTTAGTTTATATTAACCTACTAAGAAAGCATAAAAAACTAGCTAAAGTAACTGTTTTTAGCCAGATGGTGAGCATTTTTATTGATAAAGTTTCTGCTACTAGTTTAGTTTTATTTGATTGTTTTAATGGTTTTAATGGGTTTCTAAGCAAGGGTAGTTATCCTAGCATGATAAAACCTGCTATCACTCTGATATGGGTTTGGTATATAACAAGTTTTAAACCTATACTTGCTAAAAAGTATCAATTTCTACCTCTCCTCTTAGTAATAATTATATAAAGATTATATAAATATATAAGATAAATGTATAAAGGAAAATATGCTAATGTTAGAGACTGGTGTACTGTTGACCTGATTTGGTGCAGCTAACTGTGAGCTAGCACAATCAAGGCTTTGGAGCCAATATTACAAGGACAATAGATGCTTCCAAGTACAAGAACTGGTAGATATACTGGATTGGGTTTTGTCCACAGATAAGTTTTTAGTGGAGAAAAAGTGAAAGAGAGATACTTTAAGGTTAGGTTGATAGCTAGAGATAGGTTTGAAACTTGGTAAATAATTTGGCTAAAAATTTCATATTATATAATACATTATACTGACTGTGAAGTTTTACAATAATATGCCTGAACTATATATTCTCTTTACTTCCTGAACTTATTAAAGCTTAGTTAAGTGTGGAAATGGAGTAACTATTCTTCAGATCTTCTATAATTAACGCTTGCATATGGTTTTGAGTGGCTGTATTAATTGTCTTAATCTTATTGCAAATAGACAATGTATGCAATAAATGACTCAATAGCATTGCAATTAAGTTTTTGCTATGCATTTAATTAAACCAATCCCATTGCAATTATGCCTCAGTATGCAATTAATCAATCTAACTTTATTACATATATTTTTGATCTAAGGATAATATCTGTAATCTCAGGAATCCAATTCATGTTAGGTTTTGACCTGACAGTGGTTTCTTAGTGGGGTAAAACCTGCTACCACTCTGGTGCAGGTTTGGTTTATAGAAGAGTCAAACCTGTACTGGTTAGGGCAAAACAACATTTTCTCACCTCCTTTCTTGTTATTATCTCTTACTTCATTTTATCTTATTTAATTTAGGTAGACTTGGGGATAATACCTCACTAACTAATGAGATTGAATGGTTAAATTGAAACTTAATGGAAAAGGAGGATAAATTTCAAAAAACCTCTACACATGGCATTCTGATAAAATAGGATATTTATGGACTGCCTTAATATCTGCTATTTTGGTTTAGGCATTGATGCACAGCACTAAACCAGTCATAGATCATCTCCTACCCAAGTTCATCTACCAGGATTGAACTTAAGAGGCAATAATCATTGAGTCCATACTTGTAAGTCTGGGGAGTGACACCTGCAGCTGAATTGGGAGATATTTCCATTTTATACCAAGAGAGGGAAGAGTCAGAGGCTATCCCCTTCATCACCCTGGGCAATTTAGCTCATGTAGTAGTTGAGAGGTGGGTGACAGTGTTGTCAAGAGAGTGTCTGTAACTCTCTCATTACCAGAAAAGTGATGTAGGATGCAAACCCACATTGCTAGGGAACTAGCTGTTAGGAGAATGGGAAAGAAGGCACCTCAAACAGTGCCTGTGCAAAAGGTACCCCAGGTAAGGGTGTAAAGCGCAACATATAGTACCAGGTAAGTAAGAAATATCACAGCTTGAGTGGACCCCAGAGGGGAGTCCATAATCAAGTGT
Source organism: Massospora cicadina (assembly GCA_022478985.1). NCBI lineage: Eukaryota > Fungi > Entomophthoromycota > Entomophthoromycetes > Entomophthorales > Entomophthoraceae > Massospora > Massospora cicadina. The sequence goes on from JAKSZP010012293.1 coordinate 24,262, forward strand.
ACCTTGGTGTCAGGGGGCTTGGGTGCCTTGATCTGGAGGGGACCTAAACGGGCCAAGGGAGCTCCTGGGATTTTGGTAAATTGCAATAAAAGGTAGTGGCCCTCATAGTTGGAGACCTCCCCAAAGAGGTCCACCATCAAGTTAGCCCAAGGAACCATAAGTAAAATGTAAAATAACAGGTATTTTTATTTAAGAAATTCAATCAACGAGGAATGTTGGTCACAAAAACATATTTAAAGTGGGCTGGGGAAATTCAGGTTCTGTGGAAGTGCACCCAAGCCTTGACGCTCCAATAAACAGATGCTTCTGTCCATTTTAGTAAAGTACACTAAAAGTGCCTTCATTAGAGTAATTGATTAAAGCCATATTTTATCTGAACTTAAAATTTCATAGCTTGAATGGGATTTGAACCCTTGCTCTCCAATTAACTAAATCAAACCATCTTTGTTTGTAATGTAAATTGTTTGTTTCAGTGCCTGGGCTGAGATAAGGGGCTGGGCGTTTTGCACCCCATTAGTATCAACCTGGGCATGCTTGGCTTGCACCCAGCGTTGATCTAAGGTGTGTTTCAGGTCAGGAAGAGCCTGAAGTTTCACCTTCTGGGCCTCCTGTTGCCCAGCCTTATCTCTAGCATCAGTTCTCACTATTAAATCATCCAACCATGACATTACCCTCTCCTCCTTCTTGGGCTCCACCCCACCCTCCAGGGGCATTTGCTAAGGAGAAGTTTTTATGTGCTGGTGGCAACTTCATAGCAGCAACGGCCGGCTTAGGCTGAGATCCTGCAGCCTCAGGGAAATGATTGTGGAATGATTCAATCAGGTATTGGGCATGTACACAGTCATGTGCTGGCACCCAACTGTTCTCAGCCGTGTCAAACCTCTTCCAGGATACCAGATACTCAAGGCATCGCTTAACCTGGCGGGAGGCTACTATTTCCTCCACTTCCATTCCAGCGCCCCATCCACAAGATAAGCCTCAGGAGTCACAGGTGGAGGGCCCTCAAACAATGTCAATTTGCTTTCATGAAAGATGGAGAAGATCCAAAATGTGGAGGGAAGATCCAACTGGTATGAGGCATGACCCACCTTTCTAACTACATGGTAAGGACCAATCCTCTTTGGACCCAGCTTTTTGCATGGCTGCTTGATAGGGATGTTGCTAGCATCAAGCATCACAAGATCCTCTTCCTTGTATGCTGGACCCACTCAGCGCTTTCCATTGGCATTCTCCTTATAAACCAGCATAGCTGCCTTCAAACTTGTGGACACCCCCTGATGGACCTTCTTGAGAGTCTTAGCAAAGTCCAGCACCACTTCCACTTTGGAGCCACAGCTGGGCTCCATTTTAAAAGCAGGGTTAAAGCCATGGTTAGCAAAAAAGAGTGAACAACCGATTGATGAATGCAAAGTGTTGTTGTAGCTAAACTGGGCCAAAAAAAGGTGAGGAACTCAATCTTAATGGTCTGCGGTGGTGTAACAATGCAGTAATTGTTCCAAGCACTGATTCACTTGCTTGGTCTGCCCATCTGATTGGGGGTGATAGGCAGTTGAATGGCAGGGGCAAATCTGAAGAGTTTTACACAGCTCTTCCCAAAAGGTTGAGGTGAATTGGGGTCCCCAGTCACTAATAATTTCTTGAGGAACCCCATAAAGTGCAAATACATGGGTGACGAAAAGTCTGGCCATTTTAGCAGCAGTTATGGTTGTTCTGCAAGGAATAAAGTGGGCAAACTTTGTAAAGTGGTACACCACCACCATGATTGCAACATACCCATCTGAAACGGGTAACTCCACAATGAAATCCACTGATAGGAAGTCCAGGGCCCTTCAGCCTTTTGGACTGGTACCAGCAACCCTGCTAAAAGTTGCCGATTGGGTTTCATTTGATTGCAGATCAGGCACTCTTTACAGTACCGCCCTACCTGAACAGGCAAACCCTTCCAATTATAAGTGCGTCATATCAACTCTAAGGTCTTTACTTTCCCAGGATGACCAACAGTGATTCCGTCATGATGGTACTGGATGATATCCAGGCGCAGTGGTCCAGCAGGAACCCATAGGCACCCCTGAAACCACACCATCTCATCCTTCATGTGATAACCCCTGGATAAGTCCTCCTGATTCAGGGTGCTCTTAGTGAGAACAACAGCATATTCAGCTGATAACGGCTGAGAAAGAACTACCTTTCTAAAAATACTATATTCTGCTGCATTCTCCAGAGGCATGAGCGCTGGCGTATGTACCTTGGACTTAGGAAGTTGAGATAAATTCATACTCGGTGGAATCATCAACTGGGTGTTGTAAATCTCTACCTCCTTTGGATTGGGAGCCAAAGCAGGGTTGCAACTTAAAGCATCCGCCAAACCATTCTCCTTGCCCTTGGTGAACTCATAGGAAAATGTAAATAGGGCAAGGGTCGCATGCCAATGGGTCTGACGTGGTGTTAGAACATGTGGAGCATGGTAGTACAACAGGGCTCAGTGGTCCATGCATACCCAAAATGGTTGGGAGGAGCCATGTAAGTGGTGATGCCAATAAATCAGCACCTCCACCACTGCTAATAACTCCTTGTCATATATGGCATAATTTAACTCATGCAGAGACATTTTCCTAGAAAAATATCCCACTGGATGCTCAGACCCATCTTTACCCACCTGCAACAGGGCAGCCGCAATGGCAAAGTTGGAAGCATCTGAGGACACAATGAACTCCTTGTCAGAGTCAACATGGTGAAGGATGGATGTGGATAACAAGGTGCACTTCACCGCTTGAAAAGCATCCTCCAAAATGGGGGACCACTGAAGCACCTTGGCACCGCTGGCCTTATATAAGGGAGCTGCCACCTCTGAGAGATTGGGTGTAAACTTCTTGAGGAACGTACATGTCCCCAAAAAGCTCCTCAGTTCCTTGACAGAGGTGGGGGTAGGCCACTCATGGATAGCCTTCTACTTGTCTGGAGTTATCATATGGCCCTGGTCAAAAATGGCGTTGCCCAGAAAAGTAACCTAGGACTTGAAGAATTTGCATTTACTAATCTTGAGGGTAAGGCAAGCGGCCCTCAATCTCTCCACTACTTGCCAAAGATGTACTGCATGTGACTCCTGATTGGGGAAAAACACCAGGATGTCATCCATGTAGGCAACTGCACATACCCCCAACAAGTCTCCCAACGAAGCATCAATGTGGTATTGAAAGATGGCAGGGGCATTCTTAAGCCCAAAGGGCATAGCCTGGAACTGGAAAATCCCTTTTCTGGTATGGAATGCGGTTAACTACTCCTGGCCCTTCTTTATCCAGATCTGATTGAATGCATTGAGGCAATCCAACTTGGAGAAAACTTTTGCCTTTTCCATATAGCGTGCAATCTGGGAATCTATAGGGATGGGATGGAGGTTGGGTACAGTCACATTGTTTAAATTTCCATAATCAACACATGGACATAAAGTTCCATCTGCCTTCTCCACAAAGAGAAGTGGGGAGCAAACAGAGGAGGTACGCTGAAAGATGGCACCTTTGGCCAACTGCTCCTTCACCCACACATCTAAAGCCTCTTTCTCCCAGACAGTCAATGGGTATATGGGGGAAGAAATATGCACCAGATCCACAGTGAGTTTAAATTCACAATCAAACTTGGAATGTTCTGATAGCGCACTAACTGAAGCTGCATCAAAAGAAGATGCTAACTCCTCCAAACAGGAAGATAAGGAAATCCCACAGTGGGCTTCAGCAAAGGGGCAAGATATGGACGGGAACATTGGGCCAATGGGGTAATTTGCCTTGGGTGTTATCCTCAGACAAAGGAACAATTAACTGGTGACCGTTTGTCAAAGACAAGGATAAAGTGTTTTCTTTCAAATTAGTTCTGACATCAAACTTCCGCCACCACTCAACACCCAAAATGATGGGAAACAAGAGGTTTCTGATATCTTGAAACTGGTCAGACAATAGATAAGAACCTACCTGAAAATTGACTGCCTCCATGATGTTCAGTGTGGGGATACCTTGAGAAGCCCCACCTCTAACCATACCACCTGGTGAGAAACTCAACTCAAGGTAGTCAGCAAGGTTTTGGTCAATAAAATTATTTGAGGCACCAGTATCCACCAAAATAGTTGTGCTGAACTTTTCATAAGAGGATGTAAGGGTAGCAGTCAACAAGAAGTATCCAGAATGGGATTTATTCAACGCAGAAAATGCCATCAACTCATCAGAAAATTCTTCCTCTGGCTTGAACAAGCCATCAGGGTATGTTTTGGAATCATAGGGGGAGGGCTAGTGAGCCACTCTTACTAATGAGGCCACATATCCCACCACACACCTCTGCAGGTGCATATACATCCTTATATTTATGACAAAGTTCCTTTTCAACTTCCTGAGAACCCCTAATCATGGTAGGGGTCAAACGAGGGTTCTCAGAAGTAATCTGATATACTGAAATAGGGTCCTTATCTAGATTATAGGAGAAAATAAATGGTTTGTTTTGGGATAAATTGCTCATGTTATAAAATGCGTTTTCTGGCTCTAATGAACCCACACTCATTCCAAGGGTTTGGTGTGCATCGTTATCCAGGGCCATCACCCCCAAGCCCAGAGCTGATGCCTTGGCATGCACCTCAGAAATGTGTTGGGAAGAAAAATGATAATGGAATCCTTTTTTTGTTAAATTTGGGTTCAGACCCTCCAATGTTCCAAATTTCTGCCAAGATAGGGAGGAAATCAGTGGGAAGCATCTCACAATTCAAGGAAATATCACTAGTTGAGGACGCGATATTTATAGGGATGACCATGGGTGACATCATCATGGTGGAATCATCTGAAACCTTTACTTTATTCTTGGGGCTAGACCCCTGTACAGTTCCAAATTTAGAAGAAGTAGAAGGATTAGAAGGATAAGATTCCCTCATTTCAAAACAGGCACTTGTGACTTTTTAGCTCCCATATTTATATGATTTGATCTGATGATGGCCAAATTACCTGACCCCTTCCAGGTTGGGGTGGAGAAACTACCCCAAAGGGTTTTGACAATATGATCAAAATTGGAAGGAGGCAACTGCCAAATTAGGGAGTTTCGCATCTATATGTCCAAGGTCAAATGGAGAAATGACGTTTTAACCTCATTGGTTAATGGCAAAGCCTGGAATTTTTTACAGAATTCACTCAAGTATGCTTTCATCAGCTGACCCACTTGACGCAGAGAAAAGAACTCAAAGAAGGAATGGAGGGATGCTTCATCAGGTCAATTCTGCTCCAAGACCTGCTCCAAACCCTCTATTGCTTGCCACAAGAGCAGCTGTGTGCAGAGTACCACAAAAACCCAGTCACCCACCTTGGAAGACAACTGGGACAACAGATCCACTCCTCACAAAAGTGGATGTGAATTAGACGAATTATTTTCCCTAATGAGGGTTTTGGCTCAAGGGAAGCTAAGGTCTGATGAATTTCTGAGTAAATCTTGGGAGAAAGGTGGGAAATCACGACATTAGGATTGTGAAAAGTCTGAGACCACCAGGTATGAGCAGGAAGGGGGGCACTTCCCAATTGGTAGTTGCAAGAATAACGCTGAGATGCACCAATACAAAACCAAATGAGAAAAATGTGGTGAGCACCATTGTGGTAGTGACAAATGGCCAGTGCACCCAATTTACTAATAACAAAAGTCCCACACGGATAATTCTCATGCATGTATAATAAAAAGGTTGGTCAACTAATGTCAAGAGAGTGTCTGTAACTCTCTTGTTCCCAGCAAGTTGATGTGGGATGCAAACCCATATTGCTAGGGAACTAGCTGTTAGTAGAATGGGAAAGAAGGCACCTCAAACGGTGCCTGTGCAAAAGGTACCCCAGGCAAGGGTGTAAAGCACAACATATAGTACCAGGTAAGTAAGAAATATCACAGCTTGAGTGGACCTCAGAGGGGAGTCCATAATCAAGTGTAACTTGGCGTCAGGGGGCTTGGGTGCCTCAATCTGGAGGGGACCTAAACAGGCCAAGGGAGCTCCTGGGATTTTGGTAAATTGCAATAAAAGGTAGTGGCCCTCATAGTTGGAGACCTCCCCAAAGAGGTCCACCACCAAGTTAGCCCAAGGAACCATAAGTAAAATGTAAAATAACAGGTATTTTTATTTAAGAAATTCAATCAACGAGGAATGTTGGTCACAAAAACATATTTAAAGTGGGCTGGGGAAATTCAGGTTCTGTGGAAGTGCACCCAAGCCTTGACGCTCCAATAAACAGATGCTTCTGTCCATTTTAGTAAAGTACACTAAAAGTGCCTTCATTAGAGTAATTGATTAAAGCCATATTTTATCTGAACTTAAAATTTCATAGCTTGAATGGGATTTGAACCCTTGCTCTCCAATTAACTAAATCAAACCATCTTTGTTTGTAATGTAAATTGTTTGTTTCAGTGCCTGGGCTGAGATAAGGGGCTGGGCGTTTTGCACCCCATTAGTATCAACCTGGGCATGCTTGGCTTGCACCCAGCGTTGATCTAAGGTGTGTTTCAGGTCAGGAAGAGCCTGAAGTTTCACCTTCTGGGCCTCCTGTCACCCAGCCTTATCTCTAGCATCAGTTCATACTATTAAGTCATCCAACCATGACAAGTGTATCCCTTGAAGGTTGCATCATTTTCCCCTATGCTAACCACACATGAGTAGGTACAGCAAATAAAGGGGGGTGGGGAGGTGGTGATGGCCAGCAACCTTGGCCAGCAGATAATTGACAGCAATTTGTCCCCTCAAAAGATTTCTAACAGATCAAGTTCTACTAAGGATGTTAAATTGGGTTTACTGAGAGGAATTTGAGTAAATCTAGATTTAGTTATAGGAATTCTCATCTTCTGTAGTCCTTCATCACCAGTAATTGCAAGTTTATCTCTGATAGATATAGGCGTACCAAACCCTTTTCCAACTCAGTGGGACCATCTGTACATAGTTTGGCCATGGGTGCACCCAGTTACCCACTGAATAAAGTGACGCCAATCCATTAAGAAGAATTTCAGTGAAAGAGAAAGTTGGTGGCAAAGTTTGAGTGTGAGTTAGCTGGCCAGGACAGGATCAATATGGCATCATAGAATTTCTAGAGGCTAATTTAGCATAACTGGGATTGAAAAACTATTCTCAATGGTGAATGCATTGTTCATGTCCTCATTTTGGTTGATAAGCTTATAAGGCAGCAGACCCTGACAGGTTCCAGCGTTGCTCCATTTTTTTCTTTTCAATATATTAAGATTCAATAAAAAATTCTGTAAAGATATCTAAATCTATTTGTGTGTTTACAAGTTTTTGTTGACTTTTTTTTAGTACTAGATGGTCGTTTTTGTTGACTTTTTAATGGTAATAATTCCCAATTCTGAAAATTTCTGGCTAGTCCTCATGACTGCCTTTTCCGTTTTCTATCCATCAATATGGATGGCTATACCACAGGTATCCTTACTGAGGTTCTAATTGGTCTCTTGCCCAGAGCTCCAGGCCAGCCTCATTATTATCAGTGCATCCCATGACATTACTCTACCACTGATCACTTCATTTTTGCTATTATTTCCATGTAAAAAGAATGATTAAATATGTATATATAAATAAAAAAGGAAGGTGTGTGGTTGCCTAGTAGGTGAAATCTGTTAATACTCTGGTGTAAATTAAGTTTATAACAAATATTGAAATCTATAGTAGCTTAGATGAAATATCATTTTCTCCCCTCCTCTCTTATTACTATTTCATTCAAGAAAGCTTTTATAAAGATATGGAGATAACATAATAAAAAAAGATAAGGTAGTTGCCTAAAAGGGTAGTTTTAGCTATCACTAAATCTTTATATTGTTTATTTAGTTAGAAGGATCATTGGACCAACTCTACCAAAAATTTAAATCCTTATATGAAATGATGGCTTTGCTAAGCAATTTATGGATATTTGGTTGAATTGATAGGTTTAAAAGTTTTGGCTGAGTGGTTGTAGTTTTTGGTTGATTTGATAAGTTTAATGGATATGTCTGAAATCTTGGTGTTATCTATAATATACAATCTAAAATGAATAATTCAAATTGTCTGATAAATTATAAGCTCCATAGCAAATCACAGGTATCTGGATGTAGTATATCTATAAGGATAAACTTTGATTAGGATATAACTTTTTAATTGATTAAGAATTGCAGGTGAACTTTAGTAATGATATTAGATTATAAAAGTATAGAATTTTTTCCAAGAATTCTTTTAATAGAAAAGGTTATATCTTGATTGGTGCATAGAAAATAAATAACTCTATAAATAAATTTACAATGTATTTTATAAATATAATGAGTAAAAATGATTTAAGTTTTACCTTATGGTAAAAAACTTAAGTACGTGATATATGCCTTTTGGCTGAATGTTAGAAAAGTTTTACCATTTTATCTACTGCTATGATAGGATACTATCATTGTATTTTGTTATTTAACTTTTAAAAGAATAATATTTGAGATGGTTAGATAATTGAAGTAAGGGTTGGATTAGCCTAACTAAAGCTGTGTATGACAGCAGGCAAGTAGCTTGTAGATAGATTCAAATTTATTTAATTTATATTAAATTATGTAGCATTTCAGTTGTGGTGGTTTGGAAAATCATCTTATAAATAAATCATTATAAATGCATGTTTATTTCAATACCTACTCCTAGACTATTTACCAATCTCAGATAAACTTGACACAGATATTTATAAATTTACATAAAATTGTTCAGTTGACTTGTTTAGTTTAATGAGCCAGGTATAAGGTTGGCAGTTTTTACTTAAAGTTTTTATTATTTAGTTGATTTTATCAGTCAATTATATGGTAAACTTTCAGATATCTATCTATATAACCTCATTTTACTTATTTGGTTGATTCAATTGGTCAATCTATAGTAAATTTGCTGATTCCCATCTGCAATAATTTATTTTTTAGGTTTAGTTGATTTATTGGTCAATCTATACTAAATTTAATGTTCGCCATCTACAATAATTCATTTTAGATCTAGTTGATTTTATTGGTCAGTCTATGCAAAAACAATCCACACCCATAATAATTTAAGCTCGTCATGCTATGATCTCATACTTGAACATACCCCCCAGCCATAGGACACATATGTCAAAATACATAATCTATAAATAAAGTTTACAATGTGTTTTTATAGATATAGGGTTTTAAATGGTTTAGTAATAAAAGTATGAATTGCTTTAAATTTGCTTTTGAATCGAGCAATTTAAGCAGTTTTTAACTCAAAGCTAGACTTGGCTCCTCTGCGACCCAACCCGTTGGCTGAAGTGGTTGAGATTGAGCAATGAGCTCTTCCATCCAACTAAAGCATGCTTCAAATTATAACTGGTTCATTGATCCAATTTAATCTCAGTGAGATCAGTTAAAGCATCAAACTTGAACCGCAAACCAGAAACTTCAAGTGACGTATGTTGTGCATAAACAGCATCATTAATAAGAATCAAAGTCGAAATGTGACTTGAGCATATCATTTTTACTCAAATGGGAGACAACCAGCAGCAGCAAGAACGAGGGCTTTTTCAGGTCTGTATGACAAGCTACATGGTGTGAAAACTGAAAGCACCCACTGGGATGGTAGCTACGAGAACCCTCAACAAAATCAGGGACAACCTCTAGGAAGTTATAGTCAGGGTCAGCAGCACGGAGATCATGTTCAACCTCAGGAAAACCATAATCAAGGTCAACTTCAACCAAATTATAATCAAAACCAATTAAATGCTAGCTACAACACAGCGCCTCCCCCAGCATATGGGAATAATGCTTCTCATGCCGCATATAATCCCGCGGCAGGGTTAGCAGCTCCCGCCGGCTCGAAATTTAATCAAGCTAGTAATCCAGCCACGATGGGAGAGCCGTTTTGTTTGGTGCAATCGTCGCCTTAAAACATAATAACTCTGGTAGATACCTGAGCTCGCAAGGGATCAATTATCAAACCGGGTCTGGCCAGCAACAAGTCACTGCTAACCAATGGAATGTCACTGAATCGGAAAAGTGGCAGATCGTTTCAGGGTTTAACCAGCCTGCTGTCAACCAGGGAACCCCTATAAATTTAAATCAGGTTGTTCGCTTCAAGCATCTTGTTACAGGGCGTTTTCTCCACTCGCACCCAAACATCAACTCTCCCATATCCCAATATCAAGAGGTGAGTGGCTTTGGGAACGATAATTGTTCTGACGACAACGACAATTGGGTTATCGAAAAGTTTAGTTATAACGGAGTCAACGAAGCTGGAATTTTTGAAAACGCCAGTGCATTCAAACTTAAACACTGCAAGACAGGTTTGTATCTTTATTCTCACGAAAAGACGATGCAAGTCAGCGGTGCTACTCATGCTGAAGTTGCATGTTATGGGGAATGGCCAAGATGAAAAATAACAAATGGATCATGCATTTTCTTAGTTTGGTTTATGGTTAAATTTATGCCAATAAACATACCTGTTATTTCTGTTGCGATGATGCGGTTATATTGGTATCAAAATGAGTTGCAGGCAATCACTTTTATTTGTCTATAAATGATAGCTTTATATTCCCTTCTTTCTAATTTACTATCCGGTGGTTGTTTGTGGTACAGAATAATGTGATAAATTAGCAGTTTTATTGTTGAGGTTTGTTGTCAAGTTTTTCATGATTGCGTTTATTTTCTTTATGCATTACAACGCTTTTGGTGATATTTAATATACTAATTTGCTTATATTTTGGTTGAAAAGAGTTCAACTTATAGCAGTGGGTCAAGTTAACCGTGTTAATTTACATAAGAACTTATTCTAACTGACTCATAATCTAAACTATAGAAAGCTATAACTTTAAAATTGTAATATATAGCTTCTTCTTGGGTTATATGTATTCTTGTGACACTAATTTAAAGTATTTAACTTTGAAAGTAAATCTTTGGTTTGATTTTATTATAAAATACTAATTTAGTTATTCAATGTTAATTATAAGCTTAATAGCTTAACTGCTCTAATGATAGTAATATTAGGATGGGTGGCATAGTGGTAAAAACTAGTGCTATCATCCGAGTGTACTCAGGTTTAAGTTTGGCATGCAGCTGATAATTTGTCGTGATATAGTTATTCTAAAATTGATCGTCTGGAGTTTTTAACAAGGAATATTATAAAGCCAATTTATTATAGTAAGCTTATTCAGTATATTATTGGCTTTAAAAAGTTTTTGTAAATTTAATTCATTGGGGTACTAAACTTCTGATATTTTTGTCTCTATATTGTTTATAAAGGTAAGATATATTATATTATATTTCTAAATAGGAACAAAGGTTAACTCTAATACTCAGATATAGTTTCTGAATTATATAGAGCAAAATAAAATACTAATACATATCTATAACCTACTTTAAGTTTTTGATAAAAACTTTTAAATCATCAATTTTGTATATTGTACCCTTTATTTATATTTAAAACCCTATTATAACAATAATCATATTCAGTTATAAGAATACTTTTAATATAAAATTTAGCCAAAGCTTTATAATCTACTAACCAATTTACCTAACACTGCTCAGGTTCATAATTATTAGGTCATATATTTCTCTTTCAAAAATAGATAAATCTTATTAAGAAGAATGACCAGCTTGAGAAACACATGTTATATATTGGTTCTCCCATTACATAAAATATTTGTGCCAACTTTGGTTGAAATCAGTCCAGTAGTCTATAAAGATTATAATATATTTTATTTATCATGTAAATTTTATTCGAGGTGGGCCGACCTGGGGACGATACCGCACCGATTAGGGAAGCGAAGAAAATGGGAAAGGAGGATAAAACCCGGAAAATCTCCATGCGCAGCGTATGATAGGCCAGGAACTCCATGGACCACCTTTGCTATTTGCTATCTCGGTTCGGGGCATTGGCGCGCAAAACCAACACAGTCAAAATCGTCCCCTACCCAGTCCATTACCGGGATCGAACTCGGGAGGCAGTGGTAGAGGGTCTATACTCTAATAATATATTTTATTTATATACTAGTAATATCACCCCAAGCTTTGCACTGGTATTACCATTCGAGAGTATTTATTATTATTTTAGGTACCTATAAACTAAAACTCCATACCATATTTTAAATTTCTGGCTTACTTGGTTAGAAAGATATCATATAAAGATGTGACTTATATATAGACTAGTGCTCGTGATCAGTATCCCACCCTTCAATCTCATCCCATCTACATCTGAAAGCATCAATAGCATTGGTACTTTAACTACTAAAACGATTGTTGCGCTTAAAGCAGCTAGTTTTAATTTACTTAATGTAGATCGTACCAAAACTTTGCCCAGCTACCCAGACTTCTACTATATGCATTAAAGCTGAATCTTTTCTTAATTGAGTTTATTGAGTTACTAAAGATAGCAGATATAAATGCCTTATATCTTAGTAATAACTTGATCCCCACCTATCTAAAATAGCTATGCCATTTTATCCACCCATGAATATCATATGTCACAGATACCAATCAAGAAGATAATTTCTTGCCCAATGGCATTTTTTACCCTATAGAATAATCAAAGGTTATTAAATAAATTAGTAAAGTAACTAAGAATCTAGAATTCTTAATAAGGGAGATTATTTCTCAGAGACAGTCACATGTAACATTGGACACCCACATTTAGTTTTACTAAATTTGATGGTTTATATAAGTATTGTAATTATTAACTTATTTCTTTTTACTAAATCTAAAGTAAAGATTTATCCAAATGAAAAAAAATTAACTGGATAAACTCAAACTAAAACAACTCATAATTACCTAATTGTATCTGATATTAAAAAATCATCCAGCTATACAATAAGTGTTACTGCCTCAATGTTTATCCCCCAATTACCCCACATTGATTTGCCAATAATATCAAAGCATAATTAAGTAATAATAGAGATAGATCCTAAACAAAAATACTACATCAAGATATTCTTGACTAAACTATACATATACTCAGATTAAAAGGTAAAATTTGATTTAAATCTTATATTTTTTGCCTAGTTAATAATAGCTTGACCCTCATTTTGTGATGGACAGGGTTTATCAATGGATGCTATGCACCTTATTGAGAAAGGCTCAACTAAAGGGCTAATTTCTCACACTATAAAACACCTTCAGAAAACTATAATTCTAGTGAACTAATATTGGTACCATTATAAAATCTATCTTTCACTTTGATACCTGAATCAAAGCCAAATTCAGATTTTTTAAAAAATATATAACATGACTGCTCAATTGAGCCAAAGCTTACCAATGTCAATGAAATTGACACCTGCTGCCATGGCCTGAGGTGGTGGTGTGCCACCATCTGGCATCTTTCAGCTGCTGCTGAAGTGCGCCTGGGCTGGCTCTGCTAGCCCTTCCAATGCTATCAGGCGTTATGTCCCCCCTCAGGACTTGGCCCATCACCTTGCAAGCTCTCAGGTGGTGCTCCAGAGCTCTTTGGTGCTCCCATGGAGAAATTTGCATTTCAGCCTCTGGGTCAAATATGGGAATCTCTTCCCATATGCAAGTGTGGCCATCATTGAAATAGCCATGGCAGTTTTCAAACCCACTGAATATATTGACTTCCACCCCTTTATGAAGTACTTCAACCTTGGCTTCTGCTCAGAAGCTGATGCAGCAGCAGCAGCCAAGCTGTAATTAATTTATAAAAAAATTCATTTGCCCACTATTTGCATTTGGCTTCCAGATGAGGCCACTTTGGTGGTCCAGTTCACCAGGTTGCCCTCCTTCCTTTCCTCTGAATGCCTCCACCATAATCTCATGGAGGGTTTGGCCATTTACAACACAGACCCCATGTTGCAGTTCATGGTGCCCTATGAGGTGGATTGTCTGGCAGGCCCTCATGCCTTTGTGACAATCTGCCCATTTCATAGTGACACCCACCTTGCAATCCCCCTCCCCCTGCACCATGATCAGGTCCACCCCTGATCATCTTTTTGGGTGCACATCAGAAATGGCCATACCATCTGCCCCTTATGTTTTGAGCTCAATCACTTGAAGTGCAAGTGCCTGATGTCTTCTGCTTCTGCCACTTCCACCACTCCCCCTCCAGCACCACCCCAGCAGCTGCCTTGCCCCAATTTTTGAATGGGGTGTGATCCTCCTGCCCCCAACCTTGGCAAATTCTGGCATGGCTTCCAAAGCTGCAGCCAATAAAAAGTTTAAAATTTTTTAAAATTAATCAAATTATGTTGCCCTGATCCAATGGCTGAAACAGTTTTAGCTGAGCTGCTATGGTCAACAGCTTATAGCCAATCAGGTTCTGCCAACCTGCCAACTATGGTGGCTGGGCTGGCACTAACCAATTTAAATTCATTCAAAGCGCTCAAATAGATTGGTGATTCAGATTAGGTTTATAATGTTAAGCCTGATTTTTCTTTGGAAAAATTTTTCATAATTCTTTCTGTTTTGCGCCCTCAATGTTTTTGCTCTAAAAAGCTTCACAAATTATAAAAATATAAATAAAATGGCAGTGGAAGCTGCAGCTGCCCCTGCTAAAACCCTTTTCTGCCAGATTTCCATGGGGCAATGGAACCCCTGGTTGAGGGTATTCCTATCCCCAATTTTCCCAATGATTTTGAGGAAGATGCAAAATATGAGATTGAGGAGCTCGCTTTTGGTGTGAGCCGCTCTTGCATCAATGTGGCAAAAACCTCTCTTTTTGACCCCAACTAACCCCAAACCCAAAAGTGTATCAAGTCTTTCACTTGTGTGCTGACTCTCATCACTTTTGCTAAGCCTCAACTTGCTCAATATGTTGAGGCAATTGATACCGCTGGTCTCATAAATGAAGAAAACCTGCAGCTATACCCCCTCATGCCCCATGTTGCTTATGCCCCTACCCCTATGTTGTCCACCATGGTCTGCCAGCTAAAGCAGACGACGTACAAAAGTTTCCCCAAAGCTTCCTTGCCTTCTGATATAGCTTCCTAGGCTGACAACCTAGGGGCTATATTAGGAATTTTTTAATTTATGATAATCCCTTTGTTTGGTCTATTTGCAAATAAAGATGCGTGGCAACCCCTTTTGGGTTGGACACCACTAGTGCTAAAAAATATTGGTACCATTATATTAGCTGGCCAGAATATCAATTCTCACTCAGCATTTCCAGCAATAAAAAAACTTGCAGATTTTGAAATTTCCTTCTATAGGCTTCAATTGATCTAAAAATTTCTGAATATGGAAGCCTTTATATACCCTCTGACCGCTGCAATAATTTGATAGCTGCTCACCATTATGTCAGAGGATGCTCCAATATATATTGGTCAAAAAGAGTATGCATATGATGTTGCAAACAACACACCAAGAAACCCCTTTGATACCTTTAGGCTTTACTGCCAATGATTGAGAAAATTACAAAATCCTTAATAAGGAGAAGTTTTAAATTTTCATGTGTCCAAGTAATGAGCAAATTACAAATTTGGGAATATAATAAATTTATGAAAACTCAATCATTTGAGATGACCAAGATGCCCATGCAGCTGTAGGAGCCACAGGAGTCACAGGAACAATAGGAGACACATTTAGGCTCAGAACAGCAACCATGAATTCATGAACAAGCAAGGGCTTCACTGTATAATCTGCAGAAGAAACCTAAAAGATTAGAAATAATTAAGGAATTGGACTCCACTGTCAAGAGAGTGTCTGTAACTCTCTCATTCCCATAGAGGTGGATCAGGATGTACAGCCACAATGTCAAGGAACTAGCCTTTAGCAAGATAGGAAACAGGGCACCGCAGAGGGTGCCAGAGCTAAAGAGATTAAGGGTAAGGGTGTACAACGTGGAGTATACTAGTAGATAAAAA
This sequence comes from Massospora cicadina, assembly GCA_022478985.1. Taxonomy (NCBI): domain Eukaryota; kingdom Fungi; phylum Entomophthoromycota; class Entomophthoromycetes; order Entomophthorales; family Entomophthoraceae; genus Massospora; species Massospora cicadina. Next base: position 40,068 of record JAKSZP010012293.1, read on the forward strand.
ATAAACAACAGAACTTGGTTGGAAGCCAAAGGAGAGTCTATAACAAAGTGGAGATTGATGCTGGGGTGCTTGGGTGCCTCAGTCTGAAAGGTACCAGGGCAGCCCAGAGGCACACCAGATAATATAGTTAATTTTGTCAAGATAAAATTGCTAATGTTTTTAGAGACCTCCCCAAGGAAGTTGCATACAGGTTTGCCTAAGGGGCCATAAAATGTAAAACATAATGAGTAATTTTATTTAGGAAGTCAACTAAAAAGAAAAGTTGGTCTCATAAAACATACTTAAACAATGGGGGTTATTTAGTGTTGGTGGAAGTGGTGCTAAGCCTAAGCAAACCAATAAGTATATGCTAATATTAGCAAGGGTATTGTAATTAAAAATTAACTTAACTCGAGTTATAGATTGTAGCTGGTTGTCAGACATTTACCTTTGCAGACTAAACATAAGAATGCTGTAGGTCAAGTTCTGCAAAAAAGGGAAATGTCAGCCATTTGCAGTATTCCAATGTTGTTAAGAGCTCATTTATTAAAATTAATAATAAAAAAGTTGAGGAAATTGTCCAAAAGTCTCCGCCAATTCTTGGTAGAACCCAACCATCTAGTACTAAAAAAAAATTCTTGGTAGAACCCTGAAATTGGGGAAACATCAATTCAAAACCTGTATGAGCACTAATAAAATTGGCTGGTTGGATTACTCTGACCTCACCACGGACTTTGGGGAATTATTGAGAGGCACTCCCCTGACCTCAATAAAGTCCCTCAATGCACCTGTGTGGGGACCCCCCCCTTTTATAGGCTTGGCAGGGGTCCCCCAAGGTGCAAGAATTTTCTTCTGCAGTGATGGGCCAAGTTATAAAGACATTACCTCATGGGTACATTTGGGCCAATCAGAATTTCTATATCTTCACTCCACTGCCCTTATTCAAGTTCCTGAGTCATGATCCACTATTCCTGCATATTTCTTAATTCAGACTTGTGCAGGCTATTCTGAACATATTCCCAAATTCCCCCTTGGCCTTCAAAATTACTTTAAATACTAGATAGTTGGAGGTCAAGGAGTATTGTTTTTACCCTTATTGCACGTCTAATTAAAATCATTAAAAGACCTAATTTATTAGCGCTTTCATTTATTTATATAGATTTTTATAAAATTTTTTGTGGAATTCAGCAGGTGTCACACACCAGTGAGCACAAATCAGCTGGATTCCCACACTGGTTTCATCTAATATGGTAATATTATAGATGGAACAGACTTTAAAACAATGTTCCTTAAGCAATTATAACAAATTGTCAGGACTTAGAACGTAGCTGGTGCATTATAATGCCCAGGCTGTAACACTAGGCTGAGCATCCCATACATTTCTGGGACTAACCTTGGCATATCTCACCTGTACCCAGCGCTGGTCCAGGGTACGTTTAAGGTCAGGGTGGCCTGCCAACGTAACCTTTTTGGCCTCCTGAAGTCCAGATTTATCCTTGCAATCCCTCCCTTCAATTAAGTTATGGAGCCATGACATCTGGTGGCCCTGAAACCAAGATACAAATTCAAGATTTCCTTATTAAAATAATAATTTGATATACATCAAGTCCTAAGTTAAAAAAACCATATCCCCATATTACTATACATACTTTCCATATTCTCTTTAATAAAATAACTTCTATCAGAATCTGCATTAATTGTTGCTTTTGATTTGGTGCTATTAACGCCATATATAAAATAAATATGTCAAAGGTTTATAATTAGCATCATTATTTCAAGCAGAAGTTGAGATGAGTCCAGTGTGCTTAGGTACAGCTATCATTATGTATTATTCCAAGGCTTCAAAATGGTTGGACATGCTTGGAACTACAAGAATAAATTACATTTACTAAGAATTAGGTTTCTGAATTACATAGTGATTCACTCAGTGATCAAATAAAAACTTATATTAAGTGACAACCCACCCAATCAGCACCCCCTTTGTAAGAGGGCCACTTTTGCAATAACAGGTGCTCACTACAGGGGGCACCATCAAGCAATTGTGGAGAGGTTTATGATAACATCATGTCAGTGTATCATAAAGTTGATTTACATAATATAGATATCTAAAGATTATATACAAGTTGCTTAATGAGTTGAAGTAGCAAGTAGCTCATTTGAAAATTGAGCTAGAAAGAGTCAGACCATTACTAGCAAAAGAAAAGAATAGAAATTTGGTCTTGATTCAGTTGAAAGAGAAAGTGGTTTCCTAGAGAGAGAAATATTTAAATCTAAAGAGCTTAGACAAAATTTTTTAATAATCTGGAAAGTTGTAATGACCAGTTGGATTACTTTAACAGGATGTGGACAATATTTGAGTAAAAAAGATTTCTGTCATAGAGTGTGCTAATAAATAGTAATAAGACTGCTCTGGCCCTCATGATGAGCTATTACCCAAAACACCAGCCAGATTACCTCTGGTGCAGCCATCCATATAGATAATTTGAAAGAATTATAGGGCCACCATGGATACTGGCTAGGGGTTCCAAAAATAGAAAATCATCACCACTAGATATCCAGAAAATTTAATAAATTTGCAAATAAATTTGGATTTATAAGAATGTTTTCATAATTTAAGATTGTAAAAAGGAGAAAAAAGGAGATAAAGTGGAACCAGTCAGGGTCTACTTTCAAATAAGCTCACAAAAAGTATATAGGGGAACAGAATGCTTACATTTGCCATCAGGAACAATTATGCAATTTGACTACATTGCATTGACATTTAAAATCTTTACAACACCCGAGTGATCATGGCATGCCAAGACAACTTATGCTCAAATTTTGCACTAAATTTACATCCCAATGAAACTCCACTTGGAAAATCAGTGATGCTTCATCCAGCAGGTGACTGAGTGCGCCCATGGCCAGGACACATATGGCCAGTCCCATTGAGTAGGGAAGGGTTTATTGAACCCATATCTATCATGATGACGTTGAGATTTTTGCCCATATTCCCAGCCTGCTAGATTACCAGGAATCACTAGAGGATAATCCCCTAAGGCGATGTGAATTGTAAATTGGTGGCTCAAAATTTTGGAGTAACTATGTTTGGGGGATTTTGGGATATTTGCCTGGTCATATCCATCAGGGATTGATCCAGACAAATACTTAAGCTCTCATTGGGCAGAGTTGCTGATGAAATAAGGGCATCTGATAGTGATTAACTATTAGGTGTACCAATTTGGACTGGTCAGGTTTTATCACCAAATGATTGGGAATGAGTATCAAGTTGTGAGGCGAGTGATGCTGCCTGCAACCTTCAAATTGATCAGTTGGTGTATGACCTGCCTTAATGGTTAATAAGTCCCATTACCTAAGCAGGTCGCTAGCCAAATATGGTTTGGTTCACTTAGATTGAGAGGAAAACGTTAGGGACACCTTTTCTGACTCTTTCCATTTAGGTCTCAAGGATGTCCAATGATGGAATCCTAGCCAAGATGGGAAAGACCATTGCTGCTGAGCCGAGGATGGGTGATTCAATGGCAACTGCTGCTTTTTCATAAAAGAGGTGTCAACTGAGGTTTAGATGACTAAAATTTACTATAAATTCCCTAGGATTCACTTATAATAAAAAACAGCATTTATGATAACAGAGTTATATAGTTCTATAGTTTTTATCCAGGATATAGTTTAAGTAGTAAAATTTATCAGCTTTCAATTGTTCTATTCTTCTCAAGGATATAATTGATGTGTGCAATAATTGGGAGACTCTTAGGGAAAAGAGTAAAGATCTGAGCGGGGATTTAGAGAAGAAGGAGAAACAATTGAGGATTGCTGCTGACTGTGTGTTGGACTGAAGAGACTGTCACCAGGGAATCTCAGAGAAGATTGGGTTGGATAGAATGAGGGAACATATCCTTAGATCATGACATCTCAAGTGTTTCAAGTAGGAATGCTGGCCGAGCATTGGGCCAAGGTATAAGAATTCCACTCAACTGTGGATAATAGTCATCATACTATTATCAACCATTAATATAAAATACTATACAACGCAGATGAAGTGCACAAGAAACCAAACCTGTGCAGTAAAAAGTTTATTGGGGTTGTTTGCCATTAATAACCTGAAACAGTAAATTTTTACAAGTTGGTACTCACTACAGAGGTGTAGTTGCGTAGAAGAACTTATAAGGATGTCATATGAAGATATTACTAATTCTGGCAATATGATACTAGGAAAAGTAACATTAATGAAGACAGAATGTGAAGTGGATCACATACATTGGCGTTTACCAAGCTCAGAAGTGGAGCTATGAGTAAAGAAAACAGAATATACTCATTACCAGGGAAAATGACTTGCAGCCTAGATATGAAACTATCTAGTGCTGCAAGAAAACCTATTCCACTGGACATTTACCTGAGATGAAGAGTAACAGCAGGGCCAACTTGTGTTTAAATTGTGTCCTCTGGAAATAGTTCCAAGGAACAGCAGGATCAACTAAGGTTAAAATTGGGTCCGCTTTAAATAGTCCTGAGGAGTAAGTGTTTAGATGAGGCATTGGATGAATTAGGAAGCAATCAATCAGGAAAATTGTATTGCTATATCAATAAAGATATGAAGGCAAAATAGGAAACGTTTGATCCAAGATGGTGGAGAAAAAATCGTTTGACTCAATATCACTCAAAAAATGATCAGAAGTTACTGGAGATGAGTTCATCAATTTAGGAGAAATTGGATGAAGCTAACGAGGCCAGAATGACCTGTATAATTAAAGATGGCAATGAATGCCAAAAATCGTTTTCAGAAGAAAAATGATTTGAACTATTGGACAGAACTTCTGGCTAAAAAATATGAGGATACAAAGCATCAGTCACCGAAATAAGAGATGAAATTAGGACATGTTGGATGAATAACCAGCCGGAATTAAAGGCCTAATATTAAAGAGGATTGCCAAAGTCAGCAAGTGTAGCCTATATGTGAAAAAACTGCTGCTGGTCATATAGTGAAGAAGGTCAATACTAATTAAAAGTATTGAGCCTAAGAGAAAATATTTGCAATGTTTCCAGAGGACCTCTGAAACATTAAATGGTTATGCCCTGAGATTTTGGTCAAATCCTAGAAGAGGACCACTGAACCAAATGGTTGATTAAATCTTAAAAGGATAAGATTTTGAACAATGATAACTTGTAGGTTTAAGTACCTAAGACCCAGTTTAGATAAAGGGGAAAAGCAGGACCTCTGTACCGTTTGTAGGTTGCAAGTCCCATTGCAAAAGAAAAACACAAAAATATATAAAAGATATAAAATATCGATTTTTATGGTCTATAAGTTTTGGATCTAAACAACGAGAAATCCTGACAGCTGAACTGAGAAAATTCCACCCTTGATGAAACAGAATTATCAGCCAGGGTAACTGAGAGTATCAACCTATTGGTTGATTGAGAGCAACTCGCTGATCTGTCAGAAGGCCAGCATGAGGAGGTGCTTAAATTATAAAAAAAGTATCAGGAAGTATTTGCTCAGGACAACCACTATTTGAGATGCACGAGAGACATGATCCACAAGGTCAACACTGGGGAAAATTTTGCCAATCAGGATGAGACCAAACCAATGGTCAAATGTGGCCAAAGGGGTATTGGAAGATGAAATCAGTAAACTAGTGAAGCATGGGCTTCTAGTTCCGTCTTCAAGTCCCAAGGCAAGTCTGATTCTAATTGTGAAGAAAAAGGATGGCTACAACTGGGTGGTGATCAACTACCAAAATCTGTATAAGACTATGAAGAAGTATTCATATCCTCTACCAAGAATCAATGATGCGCTAGATTGATTGGGAGAAGCAAAGTATTTATCTGTGATGGATCTGATATTGGGATATTGGCAAATAGATTTGCCAAGAGAAGACCAAGAAAAATGTGCGATTATTACCATTCAGGGGCTATATTAACCAATGAGGATGCCCAGGGTCTGTGTAATGTGCCTGCAATGTTCCAGAGGGCCATGGACGCTATACTAAATGACTTGAAGTTGTCATGTGTCCTGGTGTACTTGGATGATATTAATGTGTTCAGTAGGACGTTTACTGATCACCTACACCACTTGGAAGAAGTATTCAAGTGACTGTCCATGGCTAACCTGAAGATTAAGCTGAGAAAGTGTCACTTCTTCAAAAAGAGTTGTAATATTTGGGATTTGTGATCAACTCTAGTAGATTGCAGCTGCAAGCCTAGAAGATAGAAGCCATAAAATAAATGGCTGTTCTGAAGAGTGTCTGAGACATCCAAGTGCTCCTTGGGATGATCAGATACTATAGAAGATTTATTCAGGACTTCGCCCAAATAGTTGAGCCCTTATTCCTTCTGTTAAGGATCAAAAAATGATTTTTATGGAATGAAGAAGCTCAGGAATCCTTTGATGAGCTATTCCAGTATCTAATAGATTTACCAATATTGAAATATCTGAATTTTGATCAAGAGTTTTTTATACAAACTGATGCTTTGTTGACAGCGGTCAGCGCCATACTAAGCCAAGTAGACAAACTTGGGGACAAACATCTGGTGGCATATGTGAGCCAGACACTCTCAGCTGCTGAGAGGAACTACACCATAGCTGAGTGTGAATGCCTTGCAGTAATTTACGCCTGTAAGCAGTTTCAGGTGTCTATCCATAAAACACACTTTAAATTGGTGACAGACCACTTGTTGCATTGGCTCCATAATTTAAGAAAACCAGAAGGACGACTTGCCCAATGAGCACTTATGCTACAGGCTTATGATCACAAGATTGTCCACCAAGTGGGGGCTTCTCACCAGAATTCAGATGTCTTATTGCAGTTATCAATGGTCCAGATGGTATACCTGCAGGCGGATGAGCTATTCCAGAGAATGGTTGATGAAGAAATTGGGAACAAGCCCCAAGAAATCCAAGGTGCGCTTTGGAAAGCTATGGAAAACACTGAGACCATGGATGTACAAGTGTTTAAGATGATTAAAGAGAAGCAGTTATTATTCTCAAAGCTGTCAGAAAGAGCAGCCATCGTGTAAGCCGCTCATAAGGTTGTCAGGCATGAAGGCCTGAGGAAAACAACTGATCATATCTACCAGTACTACTACTGGGAGTCCATCAACTACTATGATGCGGACTATCTAGCTTGTTGCGTGGAGTGCCAGCTGCACAAACCATATAAGAATACAACTGGATATTGACTGGTATTCCCTGGATTTGCCTGGCATATGGTGTCCATTGACATGATGGGACCGCTGACAATGAGCACAGGGGAGTCAAGTACATCATAGTTTCTATTGGCCATCTGACGAGATGGGTCAAGATGAAGGCCCTGGCAAAAGTAGACGCTACCAGCACTGTGAGGTTCATCCTGGATCAAGTAGTATATCAACATGGATGTCCGCAGGTCCTGCTTAGCAATAATGGGAGAAACTTCATGTCTCATGTGATCCCACAATTGAATGAGATAATGGGGATCAGAGGAATCATGTCAGTATCCTACCAGCCAGAGATGAACGGACTGGTAGAACAAGTGAATGGAACGCTGGCCACAACGCTGAGGAAGCTGTTCACAGGAAGAACTTCCACGTGGGGAATCTACCTGAGTTCAATGACATTTACCTACAATATCAGTCAACATAAAGCGATGGGAAAAATGCCGTTTAAGCTGCTATATGGTAGAAAGGCTGCGTTGCCACTGATTTTATATTTGGTGGTGGAACAAACATTGGGGATGAGTGCCAAACAGTACTTGAACTGACTGACAAATATCCTGATTGATATGCAATTGCAAGCATTCAATACTACATTGAATAAAAGGATACAAGCGATATTGATGGACAATAAGAGCTGACCAGCCTTAGCAGAATATCGAAAATAGATGAAAGAGTTGCCTATTGCAATACGCATGGTTTTGGAAGAAGAAACAAACTAGATGCATTGTGGTTGGGTTCATTTAAAGTTATTGCCAAGACGGTGACTGATGCCTACTCCATCAAAAATCTCTTGTATGGAAGAGTTGTGAATTGAGTCCATGCTAAGTATCTGAAGTGATGGATCAATGAAAAAATAAAAGCGTTTCCAAAGGACCAATGAAACATTAAGTTGTTCATGTTCTGATGATTAGGTCAAGTCCAAAAAAGGACCTCTGAACCAATCTAGATGGTTAAGTCCAATAAAGGACCTCTGAACCATAGAGAACTGTCAGGTTTAAGTACCCAGGACCCAGTTTGGGGCAAAAAATAAAAAGATGTACTGCTGAACCAAAACAAGGTCAAGTCCTCTAGAAAAAAGAATAAAACAAATATTGATAAAAGATATGGGAAAAACTATAAACTGCATAGAAGAAACTGATATAGCTTTAAAGTTTTAATTTTTATTAATTGTCCTCAATATGGGGATTATTCCATCTATGTCACCTCTTGGGGGAGGGAGGATGGATCGCAGTAGGAAAGAATAGCCCATCGAATTGATGTGATATTGGATGCTAGCAAGGGCTAGACCTACACAAAACCAAGTCCTTTGAGCAGATGCAGATCCCTGTGAGAAAATGACTAGGTAAGGGAAATTGAGATGTCAGAAGAAGCCAATTGCAAAACTCTGGAGTGGGGAGGAAAGCAAAAGTATAAAAAGAAGCAGTCAGCAAAATAACCCTGAGTAATCCTGATATGGTACTGGAGCTGAAAGATTAGTCTTGAGCGCCTGACAAAGGGCTTCATCAAAAAGACCGGACATATGGGCTGGCAGCAAACAAGGGATGATTGATGGGGTTGCCAAATCATGCCCCCTACTAAAGCCATCAGTGGAATATACCGATGGGAAGTGCCAGAGAAAAGATAGTCATGCAGGGAGCGAATGGCATCCTGCAAGCAACAACTATGGGCTTCTCAGAAGCTGAAGATGAAGGAATGGTGAAATCTGGGAGAGGCTGGAAGCTTCATGGACCAACTTTGAAGAACTTGACCAGCAAAGTGAAGATCATAAGCAGCGATATCCCAATCTAGGATGTTTTCAAGATCATAGTGGTTCAGCACTAGGGACAAAGCCTTGGTGACTTGGGCCTGGAGTTCAGCGTAGGGGAGCTCAAAATGAATACTGTTACCAATGGTGAGTTTGGTAGCCAGAACAGAAAAGTTGGTAGTGTTGTATGAGTCAGAAGAGGAACTCAGGAAGCATGTACAACCCAGCTAGAAAAGAGCAATCAAGAGTGAAAGGCATAATCTCCAGATCATCCACAATGATGGTTGGTGCATCAGTGAAAGGAGCCAAATCCAGGAGAGTTTTAAAATCCAACTCTGGAATTGATGACAGAGAAAGAATCAGCCAAGAGTTGTTTGAAATGATTAAAGCCAGGTTTTAAAGTAATTTGTTACCATTTCTGGTAATTTAACGGAAGGACTAAGCCACTGGCACTAGACTAGGCGTATGAGTCCTGGAAGGACCATAGAAGACTTTCTGTCACGCATCCCAACTCATCTGCTGGAAGAGCCAAAGATCTTGATCAGACAAACTATTTAGAAGCTGCTGGTATTGCAACCCAGAATTTGACATATGAGCTGAATAAGAGGGGATGTTGGACTTATATGGAAGTTGACATTATGAACTCTACAATCCATTAAGCTCCAATTTCGGAGAAATTAATCTCAAAGTTAATGGGGTAAGCTCTTTAAGAGAAGAGTTAGGAATGGCTTGAGCCAAGAGGTTATAAGAGAAAAATTAAGGGCGAACATAAATTATTATTTTGATTGAGCTGCAAAACAAACATTGACGGTAAGAGTCTCCTGTCTAGGATGAGGAGAAAATCAGGAAATCAGGGACGCTGAACCAAGAATCCTGAATAAGACAGTGGGTCATATGCCCTTATGGGGGAAAACTGGATCCTGGGATTTATCATTACTAGTAAATTGATCAGCAAGCATGACAGTAGATCATGGGGACCACGCTCTGAGTAGGCAGTACAAGGAGGAAGAGGAAGAGCACTGCATGCTGAAGATCGTCCTGAGCAGCGTTAAGTTCTGCTGATCATACTCCACTTGAGCCAATGAAGTATTCAACTGAGTGTCCAAAGCGGTGTTCTCTTGCTCTGGTCCTTTTCTCGCTGGAAATCTAGGCAAGAGGGGGATGATGTTGAGATTTTTGCCTATATTCCCAGCCTGCTAGATTACCAGGAATTGCTCGGGATAATTCCCTAAGGCGAGGTGAATTGGAAATTGGTTGGCTCAAATTTTGGATTAACTATGTTTGGGGGATTTGGGATATTTGCCTGGTCATATCCATCAGGGATTGATCCAGACAAATACTTAAGCTCTCATCGGGCAGAGTTGCTGATGAAATAGGGGCATCTGATAGTGATTAACTATCAGGTGTACCAATTTGGACTGGTCAGGTTTCATCACTGACTGATTGGTAATGAGTATCAAGTTGTGAGGCGAGTGATGCTGCCTGCAACCTTCAAATTGATCAGTTGGTGTATGACCTGCCTTAATGGTTAATAAGTCCCATTACCTAAGCAGGTCGCTAGCCAAATATGGTTTGGTTCACTTAGATTGAGAGAAAAATGTTAGGGACACATTTTCTGACTCTTTACATTTAGGTCTCAAGGATGTCCAATGATGGAATCCTAGCTAAGATGGGAAAGACCATTGCTGCTGAGATGAGGATGGGTGATTCAATGGCAACGGCTGCTTTTTCATAAAAGAGGTGTCAACTGAGGTTTAGATGACTGAAATTTACTATAAATTCCCTAGGATTCACTTATAATAAAAACAGCATTTATGATAACAGAGTTATATAGTTCTATAGTTTTTATCCGGATATAGTTTAAGTAGTAAACTTTATCAGCTTTCAATTGTTCTATTCTTCTCAAGGATATAATTGATGTGTGCAATAATTGGGAGACTCTTAGGGAAAAGAGTAAAGATCTGAGCGGGGATCTAGAGAAGAAGGAGAAACAATTGAGGATTGCTGCTGACTGTGTGTTGGACTGGAAGAGACTGTCACCAGAGAATCTCAGAGAAGATCAAGTTGGACAGAACGAGGGAACGATTTTCTAAATCATGAAATCTCAAGTATTTCAAGCAGGAACACTGGCTGAGCATTTGGACGAGATATAAGAATTCTACTTAACTATGGATAATAGTCATCATACTATCAACCAATAATATCATATACTATACAACGCGGAAATGTGCACAAGAAATTGAACATGTGCTGTAAAAAATTTATTGGGGTTGTTTACCAATAATAGCCCAAAACAGTAAATTTTTACAGATGGGCTCATGATTGGCAGCAATAAAGGGGAACGGCAGTTGAGAATTTGCAAGCCTGAAACTGATTTAATTGACAATTTAGATATCAATTTTTTATAAAAACTATCAGTGAAACTTGAACTTTTGAAGATAATCTCTTGAGGGAAGAATTGCTGCCAAACCTCAGCTTGCAATGGCCTCTAGCCTCCGCCACCTTTCAACACATCCCTCTAAATTTTCTGAGCCAACTCATGGATGGTTGGCATGAAGGAATGAACAATTTTCAAAAGATAAGCCGTCATCCACCTCTCAACTATCATATGGTCTAAGTTGCCCATGGTGATGAGAGGAATGGCCACTGTCTTCCTCCCCTTCTAAGTACAAAATTGAAATCTCTCCCAATTAGGCTGCAGGGGTTGCTCTCTAAGACTTACAGTTAGGCATGTGATGCATAAACAACACTTTGTCACCCTCAGTGTCAGTCTTAGTTGGGAGATTTTCCCAATCATCAATAAAGAGATCCAAGGGTCATTCACTTAAATGACCCTGGCAGCATTTACAAAGATAGTTGTGATTCTCATTTCTTAACTGATTCAAATACTTCAAAAGATGGTGGTTTTCTGCCTTTATCATGTTTTCAACATGATCAATTTTTTAGTTAGCAACCAGAAAATCTTCTTTCAAGTTAAGGTTCTCACTAAACACAGACCTTACCTTTCTGCCTTAGTCTACATATATAGGCGCAGAGAATATATTTTTCTGATATAAATCAGTGTTGGAGTGAACAGATCCATTTAAATTAAACATCAAGGCTGTCAAGGTAACATCATACAACTCCAATATTCGATATTACATTATTTATTAGGTGATTGTGCCCTGATAAGTTCTTATAAGGTCATTCAGAGTGGCCATTTAACCTGTCATGTAATTGACAGATAGCATTGTAACTATCTTTCTCAGCCTCATGGTTGGCTGCTTCAGCAGGGTATGTCATTTCACTTCACCTGCAGATATTTCTCAGCTTGATTGTAGTTATAGGTAATATTGGCATTCCATTAGGGTTATCCTCAATTGTATGTGATTTAAATAACTGTTTGCACCAAATCAATATTGAGCTGAGCACCCAGATTTTTCAACTTCTGGTGGACATCCTGAGTCTGCTTTGTTGTACAGAATAATATTTTAAAGTCATGAACCATTTCATCCGTTTGTTCAACTAAAAGGAAAATAGGATGTTGGGCTTCATTTGATGCTGCAAAGATACCAATCTCAATATGCTGGCATGCTATTATGCACTGAGCTTGGTGTATAGAAGGGTGAATCTACTTGAAAATCACTCTAATAAGCTGCTTTTTTGAAAAGTAAAGATTCTTAATCATCACTTTAATAGTTATTCGTTGGAATAAGCAATAGTTTTCATACACATTTAATCTTGAAACCTGAAATTATGAAACATGGCCAGGTTGGCCTCATTCTCATTGGTAGCATTAAGGTGACAACCATTGATTACCCATCTAACACCTTAGCAATCTGAGCAATGAGATTCAAAAGACTCAAATAATGCTTAATAATCTAATTGAATAGCTGGTGTAAGCTCCATGACTAAAGCTTCTATTTTATTGTTATAGGAGCTACTTAATTAGAAGTAGTCAAGAGTATAATCATATTTATCCATAGGATCATAAGAATATCTTTTGCTAAAGACAATGGCACATCAGTCTAGGTTAGATCCTGTAAGTCCTGGGGACCTTCACATACGCTTGGACCAGGTGGTTTTCCCTTTCCCATCTAAAAATGGTCCAAAGAGTCAGCCACCCCCTTATCTACCAGGGTGATCTTACTCACATGATGGACGAGCGGTGAGTCACATCTTACTCTTTAAATATTCCGCCACCCGTCCCTATACTAACAACTGGGAATTGATACGGCGGATTGAAGAAATCTGCATCAAGATTTCAGAAAATTGGGATCAACTATGGGACAAGTAAGGCAAATATAGCCAACAGCATTGAACCTTCAGCAACAATGGCTGACAACATCAAATTATTGGAAACAATGGCTGACAGTATTGAACCTTCAGCAAAGATAGCCAACGGTATCAAACTTTTGGTAATATAACCAACAGCATCAAACCTTTTACGAATATAGTTAGCAGCATTGAGCCTTTGGAGAATCCAGCTGACAACATTGAACCCTCCCCATTGGAATCATTATCTCAATTTGCCAAACTGCGCATGACCAAACGGATGTCAGAGCAACTAGGTGCAGGTGAGTTAGCAGCCTGAACCCATTCCCAACCACTTGGGGCTGTCCCTATGTGGGATGGCTCTTGGAGGCTCCAATTACCTGTTGAGCGAGATATTGCCACTTGAATTGGCGTAGTCATGGCAAAACCGCAATTCATGCACCTGAGGACAAATTAATGATGACTCGGCCCACCACTGACACTTTCAGAGTCAGTTTCAATTGAACAACTTTCCTCCCAATCATAATTCCGCTGGGTTAGGTCAAAACTCAGGAGCTCCAATCCCATGCGTTTCAAAGCTATTCTCAAACCAATTGATTATTATATATAAATGTCCCACACTGAGAGTATTAAGAGTTGATTTTCTTCATTAAAATTTTAATTATAATTCCCTTGCTCCAAAAACTATTTTTAGTTCAAACCATTCTTTCTGGTATCCCACAACATCCACCAATGTGAGTTACAGGGCATGCAATTACTGGGCCATAACAGTCATGTTGGAAACCTTGTTGCTTTCCGCTGTTAATTGGCCTAACATGTTAAGACTTTTGAACTTTTCCCCAATCACTGAAGCAATCCGCCATTAGGGTCTCAGTATTTTATGGATAAAATTATCCCTGCTCTGGGAAAGAATCTGCACTCTCGCCAATGGCTCCATTCCAAATTCCCCATGGGGAATCCAAACCTGCCGATCTGTTCCAACATTTTTCCATGCCTAGGCCCGTAGGTCTGGAGCTTCAATAGCTTGGCTTTTAGCTGGGTTGCTTTTCACATTTAAGGCTCATCAGCGCTCATGTTCAATTCTTTCCAACCACCATCTAAACTTCATTTGAGCAGCAGTGCCTCTGGCATTCTGGCTCTCCTTCTGAGTGCTTTTGCATCCCATATGGCAAGTAAGTTTAAACTTTATCTGTTGCTTCCCTGACACTGACCATCCATTGTTTACAGCCTTCTCATCCCTTCTTGTCAAGATGGGCGCAGCAGTGGTCACCATCTACTAGATGAACGTTCAGTTAGTAGCCTTCCTCCTATTGTTTGTCTGGCTAATCGCCAATTTTGTGAGTAGCCCCTGATGGCGTTGAAGAAATTTCTCCATATGCAAGCTACCCCATTGACCTCCACTTCCACCTCAGCCCACCCTCAAGTAGTGGGTTCAGTTGTTACCTCCCACAAAGTTGCAAATCAGGCCCTTGACGCTCTCACTGAGTTGCAGATGAAGTCCTTGATCGCCCTGGACAGTTTCACTTCTCTGACAAATTCTCAGCAGAGCGTGGCTCTTCTGGATGCAATTGAAGGTGATGCCTGCCAGTGGGTGCAGAGTCTTTTGCACTCTGCCATTCAGGCAGGCAACCCCACCTCGCTTATTAAATTCGTTACAGCAGCTTTGGAAACTTCTGTGCCACGTTCTGAACGCCTGTTCCATTTATTCTCTATGTTGCTGAAGCCCCTAACTTGGCTTCCTTTGTTGAAGCCTTCCATGAGCAAGCACCAGTGCTTGATCTTCCCATGTATATCATCCAAGAGATTTTCTAAAACACGTTAGATTTGGTCTCTGCCAACCACGCTATTTGGTCCACCCCTATGGAGACAGTGTAACAGATCTGTATGGCAGCAACTTCAAATAATGTGACCCTCCACCAAAATCCCAATGCTAAAAGTGGTAACTTCATGATTGAATTTTGCTGACTCAGACTCAGTTTCTGATCCCAACGTTGATTTAGTATCCATCTTGGTTCTGGGAGCTGATGCTGCACTTGCAACAGAGCTGGCTATCTCCAGCTCACCTGCCCCTCAGTTGATGTAAGACCAGCCTGGGGAGGATGTGATCTAACCTCTTTCCCAAAACACTTTAGTTCCTTCAAAACCTGTTCTTCCCCCTGATTTGTTAATTTCTTCTTTGTCAGCAGAATTATTTGCAACCGCCAATAAATAAAATTACGCCTACTTTTGTTACAATAAAAATTTAATCAGGGCACACCTGGTGTCCTTTGAGGCCCTGGTTGACACAAGAGCAGCGGGCAACTTCATGAGTCTGAAGTTGGCCCAGCAGTTCGAATTAACCTGGACCTGGGGCCAGAGGTGCTGGTCACATCTTGGCCTCCCAGCCATTTTTCAAATTGCAGCATCCAGTACCTTTTACAGCACACCAGTTTAGTTTCAGTGATCTCTTTTCTGTGGTGCCTGACCTCATGTTGTCAGTAATTTTGGGTGTAATTTGGTGTCATCAGCATGTGAGAATCTACATTGGATTTAAATATGCTGTCTTTTGTCAACCACCTGGTGGAGGGCGAGTTTCCATTGCTTGACACCCTCAGCAAAGCTTGAAGCTGTGGGTCCATTATGACCTCTTGTTTCTCCCGTGGGTATTCCTCCAGATTTTCCTGCCGCGTTGATGGCCTACCAGAGAATTTTTTGATTCTGAAAAGGCTAACTGCCTTCATCCACATACTTAATGCGATTTTAAGTTCTGGACAACAGTGCTGTGGTGAATACAAACTGCCGATTGTACCCATATACAGTGGAAGAAGGTGCTGCCCTCAACACATGGTTAGATGAAATTCTCAAGAAGGGCTGGTTGTTCAAAGAGACATCCTCGGTTGCCTCACCCATTGTATTTTCCAAAAAGCCAGATGGTTCCTTTTGCCTCTGCATGGATTATGGTCACCTCAACAATAAACAAAGTTTCATGACCTCTACCCATTTACACTGGAACAGACAATTGGCCAAGCAATTGTAAAGTCGTGCGTATTTACAAAACTTAATCTGGTAAAAGCCCTAAATCAAATCTGGGTAGCCAAAGGCCAGTAATGGCTTACTGCAATCTGGACAAGAAGAGGCAATTTTCAATTTTATGTAATGCCTTACAGATTAAAGAGTGAGCCTGCAACATTTGAATGGATGATCAATAGTGTTCTAGGGACCTACAGTTCACCTGCACAGTAGCATACATTGATGACGTCCTGGTACACTCCCCCTCACTGGAACAGCATGTAAAAGATTTAGAGGTGGTGGTGGCTGTTCTTCATAAAGCCAGTTTGTTTGTCAAGCTGTCAAAGTGCGAATTTTACTAGGAGAAAGTTACCTTCTTAGTTAATCTTATATCAAAGGACAGGTACGCCATTACTCCCAGTAAACTGGATGCCATCCATGAGTGGCTGACTCCAATGACACAGATGCAACTGAAAAGTTTTTTGAATACCATGGTTTTCCTAAAAATTCTCCCTGTATTATTGCAGTTGGCTGCACCAATGCATCTTCTCATGGGCAAAAACTTTCTGCTGGATGCCCAAGTGTCAGCAAGCATTCAATTCAATAAAGGAGGTATTCTTGACACCTCTCATCCTCAAGATAGTGGGCCCTCCAAACCCTACTTTGTAGCATGCAATGCGTCTTCTGCTGCAGTGGAGGCAGTCCCGCTCCAAGAGTACAATTGGTTGGAACACCCCGTTGCATACTTTTCCCACAAGTTTTCCTCCACAGAGCAATCCTGGACCAGCTACTACAATAAGTTGGCAGCTGTGGAGTGGGCCTTGACACACTGGTAGTATCTCTTGCAGGGTGATCAACACACGTTGACTGTGCATAAAGACCACCAAGCTCTCCTATATTTCTGCAAGCCACAGAAGTTAGTGCACCAACAGGCTCAAACCTAGCAGTACTTGTGTAGCTTTAATTTCAAATATAAGTTTATAGCGGGAGCACTGAATGTACTTCCCAACTTTTTGAGTCACAAACCTGCACTTTGCCCAGTTGATTCAGATGAGGCAGACCTCGTCACAGCTATCCTATCAACTCAATTCTTTGTTATCACTCCTCCCATGGTTTATGTAGTGGATTTAGATCCAGACGTGCCCTTGTTCTCGTGGGTCTTGGCAGCGCAGTCAGAAAGTGCAGAAGGGGTGGAACTTTTGGAGCGGTTGTCACTTCCAAATCCCAAGAATTTGCTCTATTCTCTGGCTGAGGGGCTTATTCAGTTTAGGTCCCGTTTTTGGGTACTTTCCCTCCTCTGGTATGAATTCATCCAAGCTCATCACAATCCCCTTCAGTTGGTCACCTTTAGGAACAAAAAATGCATAGATTTAGTAAAGTGTAACTTCAACTGGACAGGCCTGTCAAAGGATGTTCTGGCATGGATCGCTAACTTCATAAACTTGTGCATGTGCCAAATTAGTCTGGATAGGTAAGAATAGCCTCCTCCACCCTTTGAAGCAGGCAGAGGAGCCATGGACGTTGGTGTCCGAGGCTTTTAATGTTGAGCTACCCAGCTCCAACAGGTTCACAGCAGTCATGGTGGACAAAGACTGTTTACTAAATTTTCTTTGTTTATCCTATGCTCCTCTGCCATCACCTCTAAGGAGCCCGCCTGCCTGTTTGTGAGACACATATTTTCTATGTTTAGACTCCAGCATGAAATCATCAGAAACTGTGGGACCCAATTTATGGTGCAGTTTTGAAATGATCTATTGGTGATTTTAGAAATTACACCCTGTCGCATCATTCAATACCATCCACATTCAGATGGTTAAACTGTATGGGTTGATCAAATCTTGGAACAATGTCTGTGGTGCTACGCTTTAGCTGCTCAGGATACTTGGGCAGACGACCTTCCTCTCCTCAATTTTTGTACAATAATGGAACTCATGCATCCACTGGCTTCTCCCCATAAAAAGCTACCTTGAGGTATAACCCATCATTTTTGGTTGGTCTGTGCCTTTTCCCAGAGGTACCAGTTGCATCCAACCATGCTCAGAACATTTGTGCCGCCCAGTCCTTGGTTTGAGAACACTTGATTAGGGCCATTAGTTATTTAAACGTTTTTCAGATTGAAAGTTTCTCACAGCGCACATGATAAAGGTAAGTTCACACATCATGTTGAACATGTGGCACTTGCGCATGCAGGTGCCCTCACACAAGTTTACTAGCAAAAGCTCAGGCCCCATTTGATGGATGAGGACCTGGGAAATGGTTTCTTCCTCTTGAAGTTGTCAAACCATTGGAAGCACCATCCCATCATACATACCTCTCAGTTGTAATATTCAAGGGGAAATCCCGCTTAAACTTAAGCTCATTGTGATTGAGGTAACAGAGGAAGCTGAAGTTAACGCTATTTTGGATTCCCAATGCTCATGCAGATTGGTTCAATATCTAGCCGCTTGGAAGATCTATCCAGCCTACAAAAATAGCTAGGTTGGTGCTCAGGATTGTGCTGACTGTTTAGAACTTAATAAGGCCTTTCACGCCACCCACCCTAATACTCCTCACCCAATCCCGAAGATCATGATTCTGATGGCGATCATTTTACCCAAGGTGCACAAGAACGTGGCTCTTACTCAGTTTCCCAGTGGTAGTGTTCCCCTTTAAGAAAAGGGAAGGATAATGTAAGTCTGGGGAGCATCTCCTACGCTTAGACTGAGAGGTTTTCCTTTCCCATCAAAAAATGGCTAAATAGCCAGTCACCCACCTCATCTCCCAAGGTGACCTTGCCCATGTGGTGGAAGAGCAATAGGTCATGGCTTACCTTTAAAAAGTTCGCCATCCATTCATGTACTAACAACTGGGAAATTCTTATGGTGAATTAAATAAATAAGCATCAAGCTTTTGGAAAAATTAAGACCAGCACAGGAAAGGTGGGCAGATATAGACAATAGCATTGAACCTTTGGAAACAATGGCCAACAGTATCAAATTATTGGCAAAAATATCCAACAGTATTACTCCTTCAGCAAAGATAGCTGACAGTATCAAACCTTAAGTAAATATAGCCAGCAGCATCAAACCCTCCCTGTTAACAAAAGAACTTTTAATCTGACAAACCCTGCATGGCCGTACAGATGCCAGAGTAATCAGGTGCGGGTAAGTTGGGCATTCCAAACCTGTTACTGACCACTTGAGACTGACCCTACGTGGGATGGCCCTGGGAGGCTCCCATTATCTGTCAAGTGAGACGTCACCACTCAAATCAGTGTAACTGTGGCAAGATTGCAATTTAGGCTAAGGACAAATAAATGATGCCTCATGTAAGTCTTGGGGAGTGTCCTTTGGCTCTTGATCAAGCTATCTTTCTGTTCCCGAATAAAAAGACACTGAAGAGGATGGTGGTACCCCTCATCACCCAGGGCGATCTTGCTCACGTAGTTGATGAGCAATGGGTGACAGCCCATCTGCTTTGGATCCCAACCCCAATTCCCTCACTCACCTTGGTAGAGCTGTTGCGGGAAATTAGTGAAATCTGTGTCAATATTATTGAAATGAAATTGGCTGGATCTAATTTGGGTGGCAATCTAGCTGATGGCCAAAATTCGAATGACTGTAAAAGCATTAAGAATGAGATATCAGTTGGATCGCCTGATGGTTCCAATTTGATCCCTAAAACAGTAGAACAAATATTGGGCACTATTGACAAGGGTTCAAAGCCCTTTGATAGTAATTTGGGCGTTGCGCCTGATGCACTACTGTCAACCAAACAAATGGTTAAACAACTGAGCGCGGGCGGGTTGGATGCCCCAAACCTGTTCCCAACCAAATGGTCCCATCCCTATATGGGATGGCCTTAGGGGATTCCCGCCACTCTTTGGGCCAAACGCTATCATGCTAACTACTGGAAACGTAGTCAAGCCTTGGTCCAGACGCTTGAGGTCAAACTGACAGAGACTCGGCCTGCCGCTGAACTTTGCAATGTCAGTTTCCAAAGAATAAACCCCCCCACTCCTGACCAATTCGCTGGTTAGGCTGAATTTGTGGATCCTGACTGCGCCTTATCACTACCCAATCAACCACTATTTAATCAGTTGCAAGGCACTGAGAAAATTGCTGGTCAATTTTCTTACTTTCTTTTCCAAATAAAAGTTTTATTAAAAACCCAAATTTTTATTTTCTTCCTTTCTGACCACATCCCAGATGGCATTTTCCTGGTGGTCCACTGCTCTGCACTCTGGGTGGGCCTTACTAATTCTTTTGGTTACCATGGTTCCCTCCATTGTCAATTGGTTTCAACAAGTCCAATATTTTTGGCTCTACAACCCAGTCCTCATGACCTTCCAGCAACAATATACAGGGATCTTATGGCCCTATGTTCGCCAACTACAAGAGAAAATCCGCCTCTCTGCCACCCCTGATGAAATGGCCTTAACAACTAAGAATCTCATAGAAACTATCACCGTAGTTTCCCCCCCTGTTACTAGAACCCCAGGGTCTGGAGTATATTCAGTGTGGTTTGCCGTCAGGATACTCCTAACCTTGTCATTTCATCACCATTATGTGGTATCCTATTTCCCAGCTCCATATCAAGTTGTACGGTCAGCAATGCCTCTGGCATTCTGGCTTGCTTTCTGGATGCTCACACATCCCAACTGGCAGGCCGGTCTAAACTTCTTCTGCCATTTCCATGACACCTCAGCCCACTGCTACACTTTTTGAGTCAATTTTAATTGAACTTTCCCTCCACTCAAAGTTCTGCTGGGTTAAGTCAAAACTCAAGGGCCCCAATCACATGCATTATAAAAGTATCCTTAAATCAACTGAGCACTTGAACAATTGTCCCACATGGGGATGATTAAAAGTCAATTTTATATTATTAAAATTTTAATAAAAATATCCTTGCTCCAAAACCATTTTTTAGTTTAAACCATTCTTTCTGGTATCCTGCAACATCCACCATTATGAAATTACAGGGCACATGATGTCTGGGCCATCACAGTCATGTTGGTGACCTTGTTGCCTTCTGCTGTCAACCGGGCCTACTATGTTAAAGACTTACTGAAATTTTCCCCAATCACTGAAGCATTTATTACCAGGATCTTAGCATTTTCTGGATAAAATTATCCCTGCTCCAGGTGAGGAATTACATTCTTACCAATGGCTTCATTCCAAGTTCCCCATGGGGGAATCCAAACCTTCCAATATGTTCCAACATCTTTCTACGCCCAGGCCTGTAGGTCCTGGAGCTGTGACATCCTGGCTTTTTTCTGGGTTGCTTTTCACTTTTGTGACCAGTCAGCGCTCAATGTTCAATTATATCTCAGTCAATTAAAAAGTCATTTAAGCAGCAGAGCCTCTGGTATTCTAACTCGCCTTCTGGGTGCTTTTTCATCCTGTATGGCAGGCCAGTTTAAACTTTATCTGCCGCTTCACTGACAGATCCATTTTTGTAAGGTTGGTGTACAGGGTTGCAGAAATTGCCCCCTGTAGTGAACATAAGGATGTTGAAATTGGCACTTAGGCATCAGACTTAATGGCACAGGTATGTATCACCAAATAACAGGTATACTGTATTATGGGTGTAGAAATCCAGCTTAATTATGCTTGCTTGGTGCTATGCTGCTGGATCCCACAAAGGATTTTATTAAAAATATAAAAAATAAAGAACTATAAAAATGAATTTTTTATAATTTTAATAAATAAAGTGGGGGTAAGAATGTAAAGCAATCCCTTTACAATTTTCAAAAATTAGTATTTATACTGTTTTTGAAGGTCAGAGGGAATTTTGGGATAGGTTTGGAATAGCTTTGATGCTTTCCAATTTAGGTAGTATGAGTGTCAATCCTATCAGATCTTGAGGAAAAATAGTTAATTTTGATAAAACGGACGTTGAGGTTTTGGGGAAAAATATACTCATGTGGCAAGGTTTTAATGTACCACAATGAATCACTGCTTGAGAAATTATTCTCACCTTGGGGCCCACCACCACGCATATAAAAGGAGGTGGCCCCCACAAAGGTGTGGTGAAGGTCTTGGTGCTGGTTGGGGGAGTACCTTCCGCTGGTTTCCATGAAGTCTGTCATGGGATCAGCAAAATCTGATCATTTTATTTTACTGAAAGCGTCTATGCAGGTTTCAAACTTGTGTTACCCTGGTTTACAGGGTTCCACCAAGAATTGGCCAGGGTCTTTTGGCCAATCTCATCTACATTTTATTAAAATTACTCTTAATAACATTAGAAAATTGCAAATGGCTGACATTTTCCTTTTTTGGTGGAACTTAACCTAGGATATTCTTATTTTTAAGCTGCAAAGGCAAATGTCTGACATCACCCCCCTCAAGAATGTTGGCGAGTAGGGCCAGAGGAAACGGCCATTTACGCGATTAATTATGATACCAATAGCTAGATTATTGATAGAATACTTGATTTCTCTTTTGTAGATGATGGTGAAAGGACCCTCTCAAATTGATCCAAGCTTACTGCTTCTAGTAGTGATGAAGTTATGGTAGTACAACACCATAACAGATACTTGGAAAGTAGGTAGGGGGTTTGGAACTCATTTTCAGCCTGCCCTTCTTTTGTTACTGTTTTTGCTAAATTGGTCATAGCTTCAGATTGAAGTTGAATTATGCATTGAGCCAATCTTCTCATCACTCTCTCCATCTCCTCAACTCTAGAAAAGAATACATCCTTAGCTAAGAGGGCAGGTATTCCTGGTTCCCGCCCATAAAAGACACAGATTGGAGACATTTTTAAAATCCGGTGATAGCTAATATGGTATGCCATAAGAGCACTATGTAGATATTGATCCCAGTGAAGAGGATCAGAGGAGGCCAGTTTTTAAAGAATGGAAACCAAAGTTCCATTTGCTCTTTCCACAGTTCCATTTGTGGAGGGGTTATATGGTGCCAAGAAAAGTCGTTGTGCTCCCATAGATGTGGCCAGGATTTTGACTATTCTGGAGGTGAAGTTTTTACCATTATCGCAGAGTAGTACTTGGGGGCAACCATGACGTGTAAAGATGTGTTGATGTAAGAAGGTGGCGGTGGCCTTAGCTTTTTATGCAGGGAGAGCCATGGCTTCAATCCATTTAGTGAAGTGGTCAATAGCTACTAGGATAAATCTTTTTCACTAGTAGAATAAGGAAGTGGACTTACTACATCCAAGCTGATGGTGTGAAACGGTTGTTGAGGGGTAGTTAATTTTTATTGATATCTAGACTTGAAACCAGATTGCAGCTTACAAAAAGGCAGGCTTCCAAAACATCAACGATAGATTCCATCATTTCATCCAAGTAAAACTGATCCTTAATCCACTCATAGGTTTTATTTTCCACTCCATGACCTAGAATGGAATGTGCTTCTAGGATAGCAGGTATGCGTTCTGAGGATTGAAGGTAAGGTAGCCATTTTGTCCCCACCTGCTTATACAACTTCCCATATTCAACTTTAGTGTTACAGGAGTGCCAGGCTAAAATCTTTTGAACAGGCTCATCCTCATCCTCCCATTCATTTGGGGTCATTAAGAGGGCATGTAACCTCTCCGCCTCATTATTATCTGAGTGAAGGACTGGTAGCTTAGTCAACCTATCAACATTTAAGTGACAGGTTCCAGCATGGTGTTAGATCTTCATGTCATAAGGCTGGAGCTTTAGAGCCCAGCTAGCTAGCCAACCATTGGGATCCTTCATGTTCTGTAACCACTTTAGAGATGCGTGCTCAGTAACTACAATTAAGGTGGTTCCATAAAGAAAAGGGCGGTAGTGTTTTACAGCCAACAATACAGCAAAGCACTCCTTCTCCGTTACACTGTAGTTGTGTTCCGCCTTTGACAGCATCTTACTAAAATAGGAGATAGGATGATCTACACTGTGTTCATTTAATTGGGGTAAGATGGCCCCAATGGCATAGTCCGAGGTGTCAGTGAACAAGATGAAAGGTTTATTATAATTAGGGTGCCATAGGATAGGACGTTGTTGTAGTAGTTGTTTCATAGTCACAAAAGCGGCTTTTTGTTCAGCACCCCAATAGAAAGGGGTATTCTTGGTTAATAGCTAGACAAGGGGTTTACTGAGTTGGGCAAACTTGGGGATGAACTGATGGTAATATCCCATCATTCCTATAAATACCTGAATATCCCGTAGATTTTTAGGGGCTGGCATTTTTGAGATGGCTTTGACCTTGTCTTGCATGGATTAAATTCTTTTTTGGGAAATGGAGTGACCAATAAAATCCAATTGCCTTTGAAAGAAGGTGCACTTGGAGGGCTTCACCTTAATATTAGACTTATATAACCGTTGAAACACCTCCTTCAAGTGATCAATATGTTCGTTGGAGGTTTTTGAGAACACCATGATGTCATCAAGATAAACGATGACACAAGTTAACTTGAGTTCCTGCAAGATGTGATCCATTGCCCGCTTAAAAGAGGCAGGTGCGTTGCACAACCCTTGGGGTAATTGTGTGGGTTGGAAGAGACCTTCACTACAGGTAAGAGCGCATTTCTCCTGATCTTGAAGAGAAAGGTCCATTTGCCAATAGCCACTGGCCAAGTCCATGATGGAGAAGAGGTTAGAGCCAAAGAGTTGGGCCAGGACGTCATCAATGCGAGGGATAGGGTAGCTATCCTTCTTAGTGAGACTATTTAACTGACGGTAATCCATGACTATCCAATGACCTCCATTTTTCTTTTTTAATTTAGTAAGAGGGGTGAAGACCAAGGGCTCTGTGAAGGAACAAGTAACCCCGCGTCTAATAACTTCTGGAGCTCCATCCTCATTTGTTGTTCCTCCACCTTTTACTTACAATATAGTTTGGATCTCATAGGCTAAGCATCACCCACATAAATGGAGTGGCACCAGCCCTTCATGTGGCTGTAGTTAGTATTTTATTTAAATATGTCACTATAGTCGTCTAACAAAGCATGAACTTTTTCCAACTCCTATGGGGTCATCTTATCCGAAATATGAACATTGGGTAAGGTACACACCATGTTGTCCATAAGTAAGCCCAAGCCTGACATAGAACCAATGGAGTGGATATGTTCAATGTCTTCTACAGGGAGTAGGAAGCCTCGGCCAATCTCATGGTGTTTCCATATGATCATGTTTTTTCCAGTGAGGTTTTCCAGTAGAAAGGTAATAGGCCTCTGGTAGGCTGGGTTAGTATCCCAGGAAAGACATGAGGCTCCAAAGGACTAACACCTTCAATACTTATGAGGTGCAACAATGACGTAGGATTTGAAGCGTGATCTTAGTGTCAACCACTCTTTGTTCACCAGGCTCAATCAAGACCTCATTTGCAGCGTAGAAAGGGATACCATCCCCAGCATCCACTGAATTGGATAATTTCTTTGTGTTGCGCCAGGAGTGGAATATGGCAAGGTTATTGCTGAAAAGGGGTATTCAATCAGGCAAGAGTATTTGTGCTTGTTGGGCTCTTTATTGGATAAGACTTAAGGGACTTCATAGTTTAATGATAGGACACCTTGTTTCATGTTAATTATTCCTTCATACTCAATTATAAATTGAGTGCAAATGAGTATATCATATGCGTTGTTATCCAAAGCTACAGCAGGGGATGATAGGATAATTTTCCCAATTCAAATGGGAAGGGAAGAGAATGCCCTAATAGCATGGGTATCGTTGGGACCAGTGGTTCCTAACTCTTGCGTGTACTCCAAGTCAGGCACTAGTTTTATTTTCTTAATAAGCTTAGAGGATATCACGTTGACTGGGGAGCCAGTGTCCAAGATGGCTAGTATTCAGACCTTTTGAATGACCACTTCAACCTTAGTGAGCGTTTCTCTAAATTTAGGTGACAAAGCTAAGACTTCCTTGAGCCGGAAGGTGGAGGAAAGTTTTCTAGCGGTCTTTGGGTATTTACTCATAATGGATTTATATAATGAACCCGCTGAAGAGGGAGAATTAAGCCATCTAAGAATTGGTCACCATCTCTGGCAGTGTCAATAACTTTTGGACACCCTAGAATTTGACTGAGGTACGTTTTCTCAGGTATGGTGGTCTTGTCTACTCCTCCAGCGTTCAAATGATCAAGCACTTCTACTTCCACAGGAGCTCCTAATATGTAACAACTAACGTCATCATAACCTCCTCAGATTCCTCTTCAAGAGTATTCACAACAGTGGGCAAGGCAGTGATGGAGGTAGGGGTATGGCTACAGAGGATTGAGTAGCCTTAGAAGATGCATTTTCCAGCTTGACTGGAAGGGAAGGCACAGAGGCGTTAGTGCACTGGTGCGTGTGTATGGTTTTTACAACCTTACAGCGCTTTGATTCTTTAAGATAAGTAATAACCTTTTTAATTTGAACTGAGGGAGCAGGTTTAGTAGGGAAGATAGGCATAGGTGGCCTCACTTCCAATTGATCAACAGGAAAATGCTCCTCAATGGTGAGATCCAAGGTTGTCATTTCAGCTTCATGTGGTGTGGCACATACATGGATTTCAGCCATATCTAAAAAAGCTTCCTTAATGTCGCGGATATTTGTAAAGTATCATTTCACTGAGATAATATGTTGGGCTAGAGAGGTCTGAGAGGCTATCCCAGTTAACAGGGCGGCAATAGCATCATCAAGGGTAAGCATGTTTGAGGTTGACAACCTTTGTGCAGCAAGGTAAAAGCATTCAGCAAAGGCAATGATTGATTCATCTTCATACATGCTAAAGTGCATAAAGGCATGTTTTTCCCTGTGTAGACTTTGCTTTAATCCATATTCAGCTAGAAGAGCCTCCTTCAACTCTGGCCAAGTGTATCCAGGGTTCAGGTTGAGTACTATCATCTCTTGTGCTAATCGACTTAAACAAGGAAGGATGTGACGAACTTTTTCTTGACAGTTGTACCATCCATGGCAGCTTCATATACGTACAAAAAGGTAATAATGCTTCCTTCACCAGGGTTGTATTTTTCCTTAAGAGGAGTTTGAAAGGGCGCTGCTCAAGCTCCTCAAGGTGGGACAAAGCGCTTGCCAGTTGCTTTTCAAGAGCAAGTATTATTGGCGTACTGGGATCCCCTGTAATGAGCACCATTTTGTAGGAATCCAGCTTAATTATGCTTGCTTGGTGCTATGCCGCTGGATCCCACAAAGGATTTCATTAAATAAAAATATGAAAACTATAAAAATGAATTTTTTATGATTTTTAATAAGAACATGGGGGTAAGAACAAAAAGAAATTCCTTTTCAATTTTCAAAAACTAGTATTTATACTATAGTAGAAGGTCAGATGAAATTTGGGGATAGGTTTGGATTAGCTTTGATGCTTTCCAATTTAAGTAATATGGGTGTCAATCCTATCAGATCTTGGTAAAGTTAGTTAATTTTTTTAAAATGGACGTTGGGGTTTTGGGGCAAAATATACCCATGCAGCAAGGTTTTGATGTACCACAACCAATCACTGCTCAAGAAATTATTCTCACCTTGGGGGCCCACCACCACACCTATAAAAGGAGGTGGCCCCCGCACAGGTGTGGTAAAGGACTTGGTGCTGGCTGGGGGAGTACCTTCTGCTGGTTTCCCCAAAGGTCCATCATGTGATTAATGAAATATAATCATTTGATTTTACTGAAAGTGCCCATGTGGGTTTCAAACTTGTGTTACCCCAGTTTACAGGGTTCCACCAAGAATTGGCCAGGGTCTTTTGGACGATCTTGTTGACATTTCCATCATAATTACTCTTAATAGCATCAGAAAATTGCAAATGGCCAACATTTCCCTTTTTTGGTGGAACTTGACCTAGGACATTCTTATTTTAAAGCTGCAAAGGCAAATGTCTGACAATGGGAGTATACCTGGAAATATAAAAACAATAATACAATTGGTTGCACCAAGGTTTATATTATAATAAAATGGCACTCTTTAAACTCTTAATATTTCCAGGGGCGGTGGGACTTTAAAAATTGTGCTCTTCTTATGAGCTAGATGAAAACCTTCTAAAAGAACCTGAACCCCTTCAAAATGAAACTTCCTTAATATATGCTATCCCAAGAATTCCAAATTTGCATTGGTTCCAGCAATGATGTAATTTACTGCTCTTAGGGATATGAGTCATTTTCATGAATATTCAGCAGAGGCAGGGGAATTAGTGCCTAAAGGTCAGAATAATTTAGCTATTAGCACTTGGACTAACAAGGACAAGATATTACTATGGACTGAGACTTGTAGCATAAAACCTCCTAAAACAGTTCTATTCTAATATGGGAGTGAGTGAGATAATATATAAAAGAGTTACTTTAGTTACAGGGCTGTGGGTTAAGGTAGATTGTGTTAAATTAATGAGTAACAAAGCATACTGATGGGGTAACAAAGGAGTAATCATATGTTGATAATTAACTTTTAATGCTAATAGTTTCCTACTTGGCATATGGTAACAATTCTATTGATGGTGTTTCCCAATTAAATTTTTGTGTCAGTTATGACACAGATTGCCATCAGTATTTTGACCAGAATGCTTAGACCCTCTATTTGTTATTATTTATAACAAAAATTAAATAAGTTAGTGGTTCAGATAGTTGGTAAGACCAAATTGCAAAACTAATAGAAACTGAAGTAATATATATTCCCTCAGACCCTTTTATGTAGATATAACAAATAGAATAAGTTTCCAAACTATTTTCATATAATAGACTGGCTTAAGTTGGAGGCTTTACTCATTAAATGATACCCATGCTTTAAAATGATGCTATAATCTTAAGCTAATATATCTGATTATTGCCAACTGAAAGTTACTAAAGGTCTTTGATTTATTCTGCACTTTTAATTTTTCAGCTAACCCTCAGCCAATGATATTTTTAAAAATTATATCTTTTATTGATAAAATGATGTGGAGATGACATAGAAAATTCACCAATCAATATAATGATTAATTGTTCAGGACATTCCTCTTTATAGATGTTAAGATTACTACCAACTCATGGACTTTAAAATCTTATTATCCAAGCTCCATTTTATAAATCCTCTGGCCAGCAAACTGCTGCTTGTCACAGCTGGTTCCATATATATAGCATAAATCAAATAAGGTACCTAGGAACTAGTTGGTGATTTATCCAAAGAATCCTTAAACCCACTGAGGACCTCTCTCAGGTGATTAATAAGAAGTGGGTAGTGGCCCTTCCAGCTATTGTATCTCACCTAATTAAATCTTGAATAGGAAAAATGCCCTATTAGATTTAAATTAAGAAGAGTGTAGCCTATAGAATCATAGAAATGGAAAACTTTGGTTATATAAATTTGAGCTATCCACAAAATGTTTATGAGGGCTGTATGATAAGTACCTATATTTGTATACATAGGGTGCCACTGATTAAAACCTACATCATCATATGTTATTACAGCAAAGTAAATGTGGTTAGTCAAAATTTAAGCATATTGGTCAAGTGGTTTAATAAGAGCTCATTAAAATGTGCAAAGTTTGCTTTTTGTTACAATGGAAGAAGAATGATAATGGCCAGCCATTTGATTTTCTTCTGGATGGAAACTCTGTCGCAAAGTTGAAGAAAAGTTAAAATCTGTTTATAGGGACCAATCACCTGTGATGTTTACTATCAAGTATTGGTTTAACAAGCTTAACTTTGGATGAACATCCAACTTTGATGAAGACCGCCCAGGCTATCCAACTGAAGTGACTACAGAGTAGAGTTGACAAAATTTATAGATCATGTTAGCAGACCGCTGGGTAAAGATTATAGAGATTGCTAACAGTGTAAAATTTCGATTTAAATGTGTACAAGATATACTTCACAAAAAATTAAGCATGAGAAAGCTATCATGAGATGGGTGCTGCATTTGCTAACGCCTAACCAACTTTGGAATTATATGACCAATTTAAAGTGGTGTGTGGCCATGTTTAAGCATAATCCAATTGAGTTTCTGTAAGTTTTTGTGACCATTGTTGATATTGGCTCCATCACTACACACCAGATTTAAAAGTTCAGTCATCACATTAAGTTTTCTTGTCAAACGTGCACCAAAGAAGGCAAAGATAATTCTATTGGCTGGAAAGGTCATAGCTACCATTTTTTGGGATTTATAAGGTATAAATTTGGTAGACCATTTATAAAGAGGAAGGACAATTGCAGAACAGTACTTTACTGATTTACTGGGCAGATTTAACGCTCAATTAAGGAAAAATGGCCCCATTTGGTGAAAAAGTTCTCTTTTACCATGATCATACACCAGCTCACTCATCTGAAATTAACATGGCAAAACGTAGAATTACAATATTATTTGGTGCCCCATCAATCCTATTCTCCAGATTTGGATCCTAGTGATTTCTTTTTGCTTCCAGATATAAAAAATGGCTTGGCAGAAGGAAGTTTTAGACTCATGAGGAGGTGATCTCTAAAACTGGGTCCTATTTTCTAGAGTTTAAGAAATCTTATTTAAGTGATGGCTTAAATAGTTAGAACATTACTGGACTAAGTGTGTAAAACTAAAAGGGAATTATTTTGAGAAATAGATAATTTTTTTGAATTGCGTTTTCCTTCCTAACCTGGGTATTTATCATACCACCATCATATAGCTCAGAGCTAATTCTGGTACCTGATCCACCTCCACCAATTCTACCCTTGATGTTGATAATTTCTAAAGCCTAAATATTCACTTTTATCTATCTTTGATAGCTGAGAATTAAAAGGTTGTGTCTCATGTCCAAGTGATCATTTTATTGTAAGTTTGCTATATCATCAATGACTAAAACATCTGATCCCACTATCTTTATGCCATGATCTAGAACCATGCAGAAGTCACAGATATAAATTTGACTCCACCACTAATTTTTGTGGACTGTATGACCTACTATCAACTTGTAAGGTATTTTAAAGTCTTCCAAAACTTTTATAGATCTGGTGGCTGCTTCCTCTCACCTAAACCCTATCCACATAATCTTGTGCAACAAGTTATACTGAAAACTGTATTAGGTTGTTGTCGGGATTTTTGCCCATATTCCTAGCCTGCTAGTTTATCTGGTGTCACTAAGGGAAAATTCCCTAAAGCGAAGTGAATTGGAAATCAGTTGTCCCAAATTTCAGAGGAACTACGTTTAAGAAATCTTGGGATATTTACTTGGTTGTATCTGTCAGGGATCAATCCAGATGAATACCTAAGATCTCATCAGGTAGAGTGGCTGATGAAGTAGGGGCATCTGATAGTGATTAATTATCAGGTGTACCAATTGGGATCAGTTGGGTTTCATCACCAACTGATTGGAAATGAATAGTGAGTTGAGAGGCAAGTGATGCCGCCTGCAATTAGCAAATCAATTTTGGTGAAGTGACCTGCCATAATGGGTAAAAAGTCACATTACCTAAGCAGGTAGCTAGCCAATTATGGTTGATTCGCTTAGATAGAGAGGAAAACGTTAGGGACACATTTTCTGACTCTTTCCATTTGAGGTCTTGAGATTTTCAATGACAGAATCCTAGCCAGGATGGGGAAGACCATCGCTGCCAAGATGAGGAAGGGTGATTCAATGGCAACGGCTGCTGTCTCATCTAAGAGGTGTCAACTGAGGGTTAAATGGCTCAATCCCCTACTATATAATTCCCTAGGATTCACTATAATAAAAAATCAGCATTAAAATTAGCATTTAGATAAACAGACATTAAAACAGTATTATTAGTTTTTTATTAGTAATATTGTCAATTTAATGTATAGTTAAACTACCAGCATCCATTGTGAGGTTCCATCTCAAGGATATTATTGCAGAAGGCAATAATTGGAAGACTCTCAGAGAGAAGAGTAGAGATCTGAGTGGGGATTTAGAGATAAAGGGAACCACAATCAGGGATAGCTGCCAACTGTGTGTTGGGCTAAATTGAGACTGTCATCAGGAGATCTTGATGAAGATCAGGTGGACAGTAATATAGGGAATGAATCCCTACAAGTATGACTTAAGAGTATTTAATTGGAAGTACTGGCAAAAGCGTTGGGCCTAATAATAGTCTAAACTCAAATATGGATAATAGTCTCCATACTATTACTGGATTATACATTCTATACAATGAAAGGTGCACAAGGAAACTGAACCTGTGCAGTAAAAAAAGTTACTAGGGTTGTAAACTGATAATAACCCAAAGTAGTAAATTTTTACAAGTTGGTGCTCACTACAGGGGTAGTTGAGATAAGTTTT
>JAKSZP010012294.1:0-72184 GCA_022478985.1 Massospora cicadina
GGGAAAATTACAGTTACAATCTATAACTCAAGTTTGTCAATTTTAAGTTAGATGGCCCTGGCTTATGGTAACGTGCGCCTATTGGTTTGCTTAGGCTTAGAACCACTTCTGCAATTGATGACTCGCCCCCATTATTTAAGTATGTTTCCATGAGACCAAATTTACTCGTTGGTCAACATCCTAATAAATATCCCTCATTAGCTTTATGGTTTTTGAATATGGTTCCTTGGGCAAACCTGTGCGCAGACCTCCTTGGGAGGTCTCTAACAACGTTGGTAACTTTATTTTAACGAAATTATCTACTGTATCTGGTGCACCGCTGGGCCACTCTGATCCCCTCCAGATTGAGGCACCCAAGCTCCCCAGCACAGATCTCCACTTGATTATGGACTCCCCTTTGGGATTCATCCAAGTTTAGTTAATTATTGAATATCTAATCCTATATACCGCGTTGTACACCATTGCCCTGAGTCCCTTTTACTCTGGCACATTTTGCGGTGCCCTGTTTCCAATCTTGCTAACAACTAGTCCCCTGGCGGTGTGGATGTGTATCCTGCACCACCTCTCAGGGAATGAGAGAGTTACAGACACTTTCTTGGCATTAATTGACCAACCATTTTATTTTATGTGCATTAGAATTATCCGCGTGGGACTTTATGTGTAAATTGGTGTTCTGGCCGTTTGTCACAGCAACTATGGTGATCACCACAGTTTTCTCATTTGGTTTTGTATTGGTGCGTCTCAGCGTTATTATTGTAACTACTAACTGGGAAGTGCCCATCCTTCCTGCTTGTACCTGGTAGACTTTCACTTTGTGTGATCCTGTTGTCATGATCCCCCAACTTCCCCCGAGATTTATAAAATTCATCAGGCCCTTGCTTCCCTCTTGCTGGAATCTTCTTTTGATAATAACAAATTTTCTGGTTCTTGTCCACCCTTACATGGGGTGGATTTGCTATAATGGATGTCTTCAGAGGCGGCTGATTGGGTTTTCTTAGTTTTGGTTCAGCTGCTTATGTATAGATCTGTGGAGGGTTTGAAGCGTGTGCTGGAGCAGCATCAGATGGACTTGTCATCCATTTACACTTTCTAAAAGTTCTTTTCTATGAATCAAGCAGGCTGCCCGGTGAAATTATATTTAAATGAAAACTGTGATAAAGCACAGGCCCTACCATTGCCTGACGTTGTTAAAACATCATTTCACTTTTCCACCTTGGACATCCCTGTGAGAAAATTCCCAAAAATTGGAAGCCACCCCATCCCAACTTTGACCAACTTTTGAAGCTCTCTGGGGCATTTATCCCAACCCAACATGAAAAAGCCAGGTTTTTTGGCATCATGGTTTCACCTAGGGCGGCTCCTACAAATATGGGCCCAAAAATTCGCGCACACCTCTCAAAAAGGAGGGATCCTATCATTCTAGGCTTTCAAGTTCTTCCAAATTTGAAGACAAGCAGGGGTTTAGCCCCAAGTTCAAATTAAACTTTCAGTTAGACTACCACGATGATGTCACCCGGGGCCACCCCTATAAATATAGCACCCACAAATAGTGTTTTTCCCTTGAACGGGGCAGAGCTCACCATTGATTATCTCCCCATTTCAGCAAAATTTTGAGGGTCTGGGAGAGTCTATCTTCAAATTAAAAATATTCAACAAAAACAATCTATTCTTCACACCGCATTTCTGAAGTGCCAGCTGAAGAATCAATAAAGGGCGCGGTGGTGATGGCCCTGGATAACGAAGTATATTACCATCAGAGCAGGTATGGGGTTATTGACGCCCTAAAACGCGTTTTATAACGCAATTGAAATCCAAAAATGAGCCGAGTATCAACTTTTGCATCTCTAACAAGGACCCTATTTCTATATATCAAATTACACTTGAGAACTCACGCCTGGCCCCTACCATGATCCACAGAACACAGGAGGTGGAAAAAGAGTTACTTTAACAATATAAAAATGTTTATGCAACTGATGAAGATATGGTGGAATATGTCACTTCATTAATAAAAGAGTGGCCAATTATCCCTCTCCATTCTATGATGAGAAAACATACCCTGAAGGCATGCTTATGCCTTATAAAGAGTTTTCTGGCGAGGTGTTGGCGTTTCTGCTTTGAATAAAGACCATTTTGGATATTTTTTGTTGACTGCTACCCTTTCATCCCCTTTAGGGAAAATCAGATCAGCTATTTTGATGAATACAAGAGCCTTTTAGAATTTTATCGACCAAGACCTAGCTGACTACCTTTAGTTAAATTATTTGCCAGGTGGTTTGATTATGGTATGGGCTTCCCAAGGTATTCTCACGCTGAAGGTTCTGGGGTTAGTGGATTATCTAGTTGGAAAATACCATTTGGCTGACCGCTTCCAAGAAATCAAAAACCATCTGTACCCCATTATTTTAAAAGTAGATTAGTAATGAAAGTTTGATGTCATAAACAACTTGAAATATAATACCTTGTCCTTAAATTTAAAATGGTCATAAATTAGTTGTCCCCTTGTCTGAGGTTAATTCTCAAGGAGATTTTCCCCAATGACCCCTGGTAGATTCACTCAGTCTTGCACCGTTACTGTAGCCCTCATTGGAGGTACCCTGTTGGGATTTTTGCCCAACACCCAGGTGACTAAATTATCAGGGGTCATTATGGGATAATTCCCATTAACAAAGTGAATTGAATATCAGTTGACCCTAATTTTGGGGTAACAATGTTCAGGGGATTTTAGGTAATTTTCCTGGGTCACATCTGTCAGTGATTGATCCAGGTAAATGCTTAAGATCTCATTGAGCAGAGTTGCTGATGAAATAGGGGCATATGATAGTTATTGATGATTAACTATCAGGTGTACCTATTGGGACCGGTTTGGTTTTATCACCATCCAACTAGGAATTTAAAGATCAAATTTCAAGGCGAGTGGTGCCACCTGCATCTAGCAAAATCAATTAGTTTGTTCATGACCTGACTTAATGGGTAACAAGTCCCATAACCTAAGCAGGTCGCTTGCCAAATATGGTTGGGTCACTAAGAATGAGAGGAAAACGTTAGGGACGTATTTTCTGATATTTTCTCTTTTAGTTCTTGAGGATGTTCAATGACAGAATCCTAGCCAGGATGGGGAAGACCATCGCAGATGAGATGATGATGAGTAATTTAATGGCAATGGCTGCCATTTCATCAATGAGGTGAAGACTAAAGGTTGGGCGCCAAATTACCAATATAAATTCACTTAAGAGTTCACTTTATAAACTTACTTTTTACCAGTAATTCTTATAATCCAAGATAACTTTTTACCAGAAGAAATCCTTTACCAGAAATCATTTCGAGTTCTATTCTTTCTCTTGTAAATTCTTTCATTGTGCTTTAATCTGGAGACTCTTTAGTAGAAAGAGTAAGGATCTGAGCGTGGATCCAGAGTAGAGAAGCTGAACTTAATTGGTGATTGCTGCCAACTGTGTGTCACCAGAGAGAGCTATAAACAAGGATCTGACGTGTATCAAGTTAGGCGGTATAAGGAAACTAATTCCTATTGAGGACATCCTAAGTATTTCAAGGGGAAATACTAGTAGATCGTTGGACCCAATACTAGTACTTTATTCAACTATGAATAATAGTCTCCATACTATTATCAAACGAATACATAATACTATCAGACAATGAGGAGAATTGCACAACACCAAACCTGTGAAGTAAATTAATTGAGGGTTATTAGCTAAGATTAATCAAGAAAGCCTATAAATTTTAACAATTGGTGCTCACTACAGGGGTGTAGTTAAGTAAGATACTAGGACATGATGTCATATGAAGATGTTTCAATTTTAGCAATAAGTTACTTGGGAAATTAATATCACTGAAGACTGAATGTGAAGTGGATTAAGTTCAATTGCGTTCACCCAGCTCATATGTGGAGCCACTGGTAAAACAAATCGAAGGAGATGCTCAAAATTTGGGAAAAGGACTTTTAACTTAGATATGGAACTTTCTAGTGCTGCAAAAAACCTGTTCCCCCAGATATCAACATAAGCTGAAGATTATCAGCAGGGCCAACTTGGGTTGAAATTGGGTCCTCGTGTAATAGTCCTGAGGAGTAAATGTTTAGATGAGACACTATATGAGACATTGGATGAGTTGATACGGAAAATCAATTAATTCAGAGTATTGGATTACATTACCAATTTAGAGTATGAGGTCAAAACAGGAAATGATTGATCCAAGATCGTGGAGTGAATTGTTTAATCCAATAATACTCAATTAATAAGGCAGAAATTGCTGGAGATGAAGATCATCAATTTAAGACAAAATTGGATGATGATAATGAGGTTATATCAATCTGTGTGATTATGGGATCGTTCCTAGATCCACCAGTGGATTTACTTCAAATTTTTTGGATGTCAATGAATACAAAGAATTGTTTTTAAGAGAAAAACGATAAGAACAATTAAACGGAACTGTTGACTAATGAGGAATTCACAATTTTGAGAGATACATAGACTCAAGCGTCAGTTGCTGAAATATGAAATGAAATTAGGACTTGTTAAACAAAGGAAAAGTCGGGATTAAAGACTTACTGAATGAAAACATTTAAGAGTATTGCCAAAATTGGCAAGTGTTACCTATATGTGAAGAGACAGCGATGCTGGTTGTATAGTGAAGATGGTCAATACTAAGTAATAAAAATTATTGAATTAAAAAGAAAATAATTGCAATGTTCCCAGAGGACCATTGAACCATTAAAATGGTCATGTCCTAAGATTTTGGTCAAGTCCTAAAAGAGGACAACTGAACCAAATAGATGGTTAAATCTTAAGAGAATATGATTTTGAACCATGAAAACTGTTAGGCTAGAGTATACCTAGGAACCAGTTTGGATGAAGGGGAATAGAAGGACCTCTGAACCTAATTGTAGGTTAAAAGTCCTATTGCAAAGAAAAAATACAAAAAAATATATAGAAAAAATATACAAAATATTAAGTACTAATTTTATTAGTCCATGATTTTTGGACCTACAATGAGATGGGATTAACAGATGGGGTAACCAAAAAATCAAACTGTTGGTTAATTGAGAGCAACTCACTGATCTGATGGACAGACAGCAGGAGGAGGTGCTCAAATTATTCGACAAGTATTGGGAAGTATTTGCCCAGGATGACCATGATTTGTGATGTGAAGAAGATGTGATCCACAAGGTTGATAATGGGCAAAATTTTCCAATCAGGATGAGACCAATTAGATGGTCAAAGGTGGCTGAAGCAGTAGTAGAGGAAGAAATCAGCAAACTAGTGAAGCATGGGTTTTTAGTTTCCATCATCAAGTCCCTGGGAAATACTGATATTTATTGTGAAGAAGAAGGATGTCTCTAATCAGGTGGTGATCGTTATCAGAAGCTGAACAAGATTACAAAGAAGGATTTGTACCCACTACCAAGAATTGATGATGCACTTGATCAATTTGGAGAAGCGAAGTAATTCTCCATGATGGATCTTATATCAGGATATTGGGAAATTAACTTGCTAAGAGAAGACCAAGAGAAAGGCGTGATTATTACCACTCAGGGGCTTTATCAACCGATGAGGATGCCCCAGGGTCTGTGTAATGCACCTGCGACATTCCAGAGGGCCATGGACGCCATACTAAATGACTTGAAGTTATCATGCGTCCTGGTATACTTGGACGATATAAATGTGTCTAGTAAGACGTTTACTACCATTTGCACCACTTGGAGGAAGTGTTTAAGAGACTATCTGCAGCCAACCTGAAGATTATGCCAAGGAAGTGCCACTTCTTCAAGAAAGAGTTAGAATATCTGGGATTCATAAAAAACTATATCGGACTGCAGCTACAAGCCCAGAAGTTCAAAGCCATAGAGCTAATGTTTGTGCTGAAGAGTGTCTGAGATATCTAAGTGTTCTGTGGAATGGTTGGATACTATAGAGGATTTATTCAGGATTTTGTAAGATTTGCTGAGCCCCTCTTCCATTTACTGAAGGATCCAAAGAAGGATTTGTTTGATGTGAAGAAGCACAGAGATCCTTCTATTAGTTACTTCAGTATTTAATAGATTCTCCAATTTTAAAATATCCGAATTTTGATCAAGAATTTATAATACAAACCAATGCATCACTAATGGCGATAAAAACCATATTGAGCCAAGTAGATGAACTTGGGGATGAACATCCGGTGGCATATGTGAGCCAGACACTCTCAGCCTCTGAGAGGAATTACTCCGTGAATGAGTGTGAATTCCCTGTGTTCATTTATGCCTATAAACAGTTTCAGGTGTATATCCATGGAATGCACTTCAAAGTGGTTATAGAACACTCCTCATTGCATTGGCTGCACAATTTATGAGAGCCAGAAGGATGACTGGCCTGATAGCACTAAAGCTACAGGCTTACAATTATGAGATAGTCCATCAAACTGGGGCTTCTCCACAGAATGTGGATGGCTTATCTCAGTTATCAAAGGTCCAGATGGTATACCAGAAGGCGGATGAGTTATTCCAGAGAATGGTTGACGGAAAAATTGGGGACAAGCCCCAAGAAATCTAAGGTGTGCTTCGGAAAGCAATGGAAAATACTGAGACCATGTATGGACAAGAATTTAAGATGATCAATGGGAAGCAATTACTATTCCCAAAGCCGTCAGAACAAGTGACTATTGTTCAAGCTGCTCATAAGGTTATCAGGGACAGAGGCCTGAGAAAAATGAACAATAATATCCTCCAGTATTACTACTGGGAGTCCATCAACTACGATTTAGTGGACTATCTGGCTTGCTGTGTGAAGTGCCAGTTGCACAAGCCGCATAAGAGTATGACTGGATACTGACTGGTCCGCCCTGGATTTGCTTGGCAAATGCGTCCATTGACATGATGAGACCACTGATGAAGAGCACAAGAGGAGTCAAGTATATCATAGTTGCAATTGACCATCTAATGAGATGGGTTAAGACAAAGGCCCTGGCAAAAGTAGATGCTACCAGCACTGCAAAATTTAACCTAGATCAAGCAGTATACTGACAAGGATGCCCGCAGGTCTTGATGAGCGACAATGGAACAAATTTCACATCTCATGTAATCCTAAGATTAAATGAAATAGAGGGATCCAAGGAGACATGTCTGTAACCTACCAGCCATAGATTAACAGACTGGTAGAAAGAGTCAATGGGACGCTGGCCGCGACACTGAGGAAGCTGGTCACGGGAAGAACTTCCATATGGGGAATGTACCTTAGTTTGATGACGATCACCTACAATATAAGTCATCATACAGCGATGGGAAAAATGCTGTTTGAGTTGCTATATGGAAGGAAGGCCGTGTTGCCACCAATTTTATATTTGGTGGTAGAACCAACATTGGGGATTAATGATGAGAAGTACAGGAACTGATTGACAAATATACTTTCAAAATGCAATTGCAAGCATTTGATACAACTTTGAAGATAATATTTGAGAAAAAAATGATGGATGATAAGAACTGACAAAAAACATTAGAATTTTAAATATACAAGAGAGTTGTCTATTGCAATAAACATAGTTTTGGGAGAATAAACAAGTTGGATGCGTTGTGGTCAGGTCCATTTGAGATTATTACCAAGATGGCAACGGATGCCTACTCCATCAGGAACCTCTTGTATGGAAGGATAGTAAATTGTCTCCATTATAAGTATTTAAAGCAAAGTATTGATGAAAAAGTAAGAAAAAAGAGTTCCAGAAGGACCACTGAACCATAAAAGTTGGTTATGTCCTAATGATTTGGTTAAGTCCTAAAAAATTACCGATGAAAATCAAACTAGATGGATAAGTAATAAAAAAGTAAATCCTCTGAACCATAGAAAACTGGTAGGTCTAATTATACCTAGGAACCAGTTTGAGGGAATATAATAAAAAGATGGACCGCTGAACTAAAAAAAGATGTCAAGTATTATAGAAAAAAAGAAAAAGATAAAAGATTGATAAAAATATGATAAAAAGTTTAAATGGAATAGAAAAAAGATATATTTTTATAATTTTTACTTTTTACTGGTTATCCTCAACTTGGGGATGATTCAACCTATGTCACCTCTTGAGGGAGTGAGGATGGATTGCAGTAGGAGTAAACAACCTTTCAAAATCTATGTGAGATTATATTAGTAAGGGCTAGACCTACTCAAAACCAAGTTCATTGAGCAGATCTTGATCACTGTGAGAAAGCAACTAGGGGAAGAGAAATGGAAATGTCAACATGCCAAATGCAATACCCCAGAGTGGGGAGGTAAGCAACAGAACAAGAAGAGGCATTTGGCAAAAATAACTCCAAGTAATCCCAATATGGCACCAGAGCTGGAAGATTGGTCTTGAGTGCTTACCAATGGGCTTCATCAAGAACACTAGAAATATGGGCCAGCATTGATCAAGGGATACTAGGCAGGGTTTGACAAATCATTCCCTCTATTAATGCCTTCAGTATAAGATACTGATGGGATGCTCCAGAAATGAGATAGTCATGCAAGGAGTGAATGACATCCTGCAGACAATGACTATGAGCTTCTTGGAAGCTAAAGCAGAATGAGGCTTGAAAGCCAGGAGGGCTGGAAGCTTTATGGCCCAACTTTGAAGAACTTGACTATTAAAGCAAAGAGCATAGGCTGTAACATCTTGATCTAGGATGCTTTTGATAAGAGGGGTTCAGAGCTATGGACAAAGATCATGTTACTTGGGCCCACAATTCTGCATAGGGGAGTTCATAATGTTCACTTTTTCCGATGTCTAGTTTGGTGGCCAAACTGGCTGGCTTATAATACTGACTGAGTCAGAAAAGGAACTCTGGAAGCAAGTCTGATCCGACGAGCAATGAACAATCAAGAGCAGAGGGCATTGCTTCAGGAGGTTTGATAATGATGGTAGGAGAATTTGAAAATGAAGCCAAATCCAGGAGAGTTTTGAAGGCTAACTTGGGAATCAATGACAGATGAAGGATTGGTCACGAGTTGTTTGAGATAATAACTAACCTGGTTTCATCAGGGTTGGTTACCGTTTCTGGTAATTCCATGGAAGGACTGGCCATGGGTACTTGACTGGGAGTATGAGTCCTGGAAGGACCATAGAATAGGTTCTGACACACAAATCGACTCATCAGCTGGAAGAGCTGAAGGTCTTTATAAGACATGCTATTAAGCAGTTGTTGTACCAAGACTCCAAATTTAACATATGAGCTGGACAAGAGGGAGGAAGTCTTACTTATATGATAGTCAACATTATGCACTTTGAAATCAATCAAGCTCTAATTTCAGAGAAATTAATTTCAAAATTAATGATATAAGATCTCAAGAGAATTAAGAATGATATGAGCCAAGAGATTATCATGAGAAAATAAAAGGGTGAATATAAATGAGCCTTTTTAATTGCGCTGCAAAATGAACATTGACAGCAAAAATCTCCTGTTGAGGATGAGGAGAAAATCAGGAAATTGTGGACGCTGGACCAAGAATCCTAAATTAACATTGGGTCATA
The DNA here is from genome assembly GCA_022478985.1 of Massospora cicadina. NCBI lineage: Eukaryota > Fungi > Entomophthoromycota > Entomophthoromycetes > Entomophthorales > Entomophthoraceae > Massospora > Massospora cicadina. The sequence goes on from JAKSZP010012294.1 coordinate 9,487, forward strand.
TGCCCTGACAGGGGGAAAACTGGATCCTAGGATTATATTGTCATCAATAAATCAATCAGCCCAGCATGACAGAAGGTTTTGGGAACCACACTCTGAGTAGTGGTATCGAGGAGGAAGAAGAAGAGAGCTGCATGCCAAAGGTTATCCTGAGCAGCAATTGTCTATTGATTGATCATACTCCACTTATACAAATGAAGTATTTGACTGAGTGTCCAAAGTGGTGTTCTCCTGTCCTGATCCTTTTCAAACTGGAAATCTAGGCAAGAGGGGGGTGTTGGAATTTTTGCCCATATTCCAAGCCAACTAGATCAACAGGGGTCATTAGGAGAAAATTTACTATAATGAAGTAATTTGGATATTAATTGACCCTGATTTCAGGGTTGCAATGTTTGGGGGATATTAGGTAATTTTCCTGGGTCAGATCTGTCAGGGATCGATCTGGGTGAATGCTTAAGATCTCGTTGGGCAGAGTTGCTGATGAAATAGGGGCATATGATAGTTATTGATGATTAACTATCAGGTGTAACGATTGGGACTGGTTGGGTTTCATCACTGATTAATTGGGAATTAAAATGACTAAGTTGCAAGGCGAGTGATGCCACCTGCATCTAGCAAAATCAATCAGTTTGTTCATGACCTGACTTAATGGGTAACAAGTCCCATAACCTAAGCAGGTCGCTTGCCAAATATGGTTGGGTCACTAAGAATGAGAGGAAAACGTTAGGGACGTATTTTCTGATATTTTCTCTTTTAGTTCTTGAGGATGTTCAATGACAGAATCCTAGCCAGGATGGGGAAGACCATCGCAGATGTGATGATGATGAGTAATTCAATGGCAATGGCTGCCATTTAATCAATGAGGTGACAACTAAAGGTTGGGCGCCAAATTACCAATATAAATTCACTTAAGAATTCACTTTATAAATTTACTTTTTACCAGTAATTAGTATAATCCAAGATAACTTTTTACCAGAAGATATCCTTTACCAGAAATCATTTCGAGTTCTAATCTTTCTCTTGTAAATTCTTTCATTGTGCTTTAATCTGGAGACTCTTTAGTAAAAAGAGTAAGGATCTGAGCGTGGATCCAGAGAAGAGAAGCTGGACTTAATTGGTGATTGCTGCCGACTGTGTGTCACTAGAGAGAAGCCATAAATGAGGATTTGAGCATGGATCAAGTTAGGCGGTATAAAGAAACAAATTCCTATTGATGACATTCTAAGTATTTCAAGGGGAAATACTAGCTCATCGTTGGACCCAGTACTAGTACTTTATTAAACTTTGAATAGTAGTCTCCATACTATTATCAAACGAACAAATAATACTATCAGACAATGAGGAGAATTGCACAACACCAAACCTGTGCAACTAATTAATTTAGGGGTTATCAGCCAAGAGTAATCAAGAAGCCCTACAAATTTTAACATACCTTTACCTTCCTGTTTGATGGGGCTGGAATCTTCATTTGATGCGGCTTCAGCTAATTTAATACCAGCACATTCGGTGTTAAGTTGCAAGTTTAAACTCATTGTTGATCTGATGCGTATATCTTCTACCATTTACCCCATAACTGTACGGGAGGAAGTAGCGTTAGATGTTTGGGTCAAGGAGAAGTTAGCCAAATGTGCGATATTTCAGCGTACCTCCATAGTATGCTCTCCACTTTTCTTTCTGGAGAAAGATGATGGTACCTTATGCCCACGTGTAGATTATGGGAATCTCAACATTGTTATGGTACCAGATTTGCATCCCATCCCATTAGATTTTCAGAATGCTCGTTATTTGAAGGAGGCTAGAGCCTTCTCCAAATTGGGCTGCTTAAAAGTTTTCATTCAGATCTAGATCAATAAGGGCCAGGAGTGGCTAACTGCGTTCCTTACCAAGAAAGAAACTTTTTAGTTTTGGGTTATGTCCTTTAGGCTTAAAAACGCCCCCCTTTATCTTTCAACACCACACAGATGCAGCCTTTGAGGACCTTCTGGGTGTGTTTGCGGTGGCTTTCATGGACGATATCCTGGTGTTTTCTCCCAAGCAAGAGTTCCATGAAATACACCTGCAGCATGTGGTTGAGAGTTTAAAAGCCGACATTAAGCTAAAAAATTAGTAAATTTGAGTTCTTAAAGACCCAGGTCACCTTCCTGAGCAACGTCATGTTTAATCAAGGCCACACGATAACTCCAGATAAGGAGAAGGCCATTTGTGAGTGTCCCACCCCAACTTTGGTCAAGAAACTGATGAGTCTCTTGGGGACGAGTAAGTTCTTTAAGTAATTCATCCCAGCACTTTCTGAGGTGGCGGCACCCTTTTACAAGGCAAGTGGAGCAAAAGTGTTCCAGTGGTCCATATTCTCAGGATGCCTTCCAAGCGATAAAAAGTGCACCCAGTTGTCCACGTCCGTCCTTTGCCATGTAGATCCCATAAATGAGTTTATTGTGGCTACTGATGCCTCCAACTTCGCCATAGTGCCGGCCCTATTACAAGTAGGTGAAATGGAATAGAGCATCCAGTGGGATATATTACTTGGAAGATGTCTCTGCTTGAGTTAAACTACACCTATTATGACAAAGTGTTATTGGTAGTGGTTGAGGCGTTTACCTATTGGCGTCAATACTTGCATGACTTATCCCACCATTCTGCGTTTGTACAGATCACCATGACTTGTACTACCACGCACCTCATATCTTAAACCCACGACAATCCCGCTGGCAGGAGACCCTGGCCCAATTTAATTTCTTATGAGTTTACAAAGGTCAAGGATAATGGTTTGGCGGATTCTTAGAGATGAAACCCTGCACTAGCTATTGATCCTAAGGAGGTAGAGGTGCATAATACCCACTGGATGATTCCTCAAGGTAAGATTGTATCTCAATTTCCTTCTCCCTTGGCCCATGGCCAACGCTTGCTCCTCTGGAAAATGTGAAGGAATATGGTATGTTTTAAAAGGTATTCCTTTCACAGCTTTGTCAGCCAAGTATACTATGGTCCTCTTCAAAAGCAAGTTATATCAGGAGGACAATACCAGGGGTTACCATGTGAAGAATGAGATGGTGTGGTTTCAGGGGCGCTTATGGGTTCCTGCCAGACCATTTCACCTCGAAATCATCTGGGACCATCATGGCAGAATCATCGTTGGCCATCCTGGGAAGGCGAAGAATCTGGAGCTAATTTTTGGACATTTGCCCTCACAGCTGAAAAATAAGAATGTCTTAGGTCAAATTCAGCCAAAGAGGGGAAACATTGGCCATTTGCGATATTCTGATGTTGTTAAGAGCTCATTTAATACTAATTAAAATGAAGATATCAATGATATTGGCCAAAAGACCCTGGCTGATTCTCGGTGGAACCTCATTAATTTGGGTAACAACATTTTTGTAACCCACACAGGCGCTAACCAAAAAATCAAATGGTCAGATTACTCCAACCATGCGACAGACTTTGGGGCAACCAGCAGAAGGTACTCCCCCAACCATCACCAAGTCCTTCACAACACCTACGCGGGGGCCACCCCCTTTTAAAGGCTGGTGGAGGTCCTCTAAGGTGAAAGTATTTTATCTTGCAGTGATTGGTTGTGGTACATCAAAACCTTTCACATGGGTATATTCTTCCCCCAAACCCCAACATTTGGTTTATCAAAGGTTAGCTCAATTTATCCCACGATCTGGTAGGATAGTTTAGCATATTACCTAATTCAGAATGCGTCGCAGCTATTTCAAAGCTATCCTCAAATTCCCCCTGACCCTCAAAAGTAGTTTAAATATGGATTGGGCGGATATCGAGGGGATCACTTTTTTGTTTCTACCCCATGTTCCTAATAAAAACCTTATAAAAACAAGATTTTATTAGCGTTAAATTTATAATTTTTATCAAAGCATTTTGTGGGATCCAGCGGCGTAGACATCAGCGAGCACCAGAGAGCTGGATTTCTACAAATTGGTGCTCACTACAGGGGGTCCCCCGTACACTAAAAATCATCAAAAATGGAGGCTACAACTATGAATATTCCTCCCACTTTTCCGCTTCATATGGAATCACGTTTAGCTGCTCTGGAAAAGCAACTATCAAGCACTCTAGCTCGACTCAATGAAATTGAGCAGCGCCCTTTAAACCCATGTTCTAAAGACAAGTATTTCCCTGGCAAAGGGAGTATTGCTACCTTTTTGTATTTTTATGAAGCTGCTATGGATGGTGCAACGGATAAGCAAAAGTGCAACACATCCTTCCTTATTTAAGCTGCCTAGTGCAAGAGATTATAGTTCTTTACCTGGACCCTCTGCACACCTGGGAAGAGGTGAAGGAGGCACTTCTAGCTGAGTTCAGATCAAAATTAAAGTCTACTCAGGGAAAAACAGGCCTTTATGCGCCTTAAAATGTTTGGGGATGAATCAACCATTGCCTTTGCTGAACGATTTTACCTTGCTGCGCAAAGGTTTCTAACTTCAAACATGCTTACCCTTGATGATGATATCGCCGCCCTGTTAGCTGGGTTAGGGTCTCAGCCATTTTTAGCCAGACATATCATCTCAGTGAATCGCCACTTCAAAAACATCCGCAAAATTAAAGAGGCTTTTGTAGAAGTGGCCGAGTTCCAATTATGTGCCAAAATATATGTCGCTGAGGTGACCCCTTCAGCTCAGACCAATAACGAGTTACCACCAGTTGAACAGTTGGGAGTGAGCTCACCTGTACCTATCCTCCCTGCTAAACCTGTTCCCTCAATGCAATTCCAAAAAATTATCACTCCTTCTTATGAATCACAACCCTGTAAGGTAGTAACAACCATACAGACAAACAAGCTCACTAAAGCTGCTGTGCCTACCCCTCCATCTAAGCTGGTGAATTAGCGCCCTAAGGCTATTCAATCTCCTGTGGCCATCTCTCCTACCTCCATCATGGCCTTACCAGTTGTTGAGAATACCTTTGGGGACGAATCTGAGGGTTTATGATGACGTTGGTTATTACATATTGGGATCCCCTGCGAAATAGATGTGCCTGATAATTTTAACGCTGGAGGAGTAGATGAGATCACCATACCTGAGAAAGCGTACCTCAGCTAAATACTAGGGCGTCCAAAGATATGGAAACTGCCAGCGATAGTGATCAATTATTAGCTAGCTTAATACAACCTCTTTAGCGGGTTCATCCCATAAAATCCATCATGGATAAATACAATGAGACCTGTAAAAAATAACCTCCACCTTCCGGCTCAATGAGGTCTTAGCTTTGTCAACTAAATTTGGAGGAACGCTCACTAAGGTTGAAGTGGTCATTCAAAAGGTACAAATACTAGCTGTTAACTTTTGGCGGATATGGCTTATTCCGCCAAACGAGTTGCACAAGTTGTAACACACTGAGCAACGGCCCAACTATATGGGAATTTTGGTCCTGCAAATGAACGTAATAAACTTTTTATAAAATAGGAGGCGATTGCCCCAACTACACTACTTTTATTTTAATATAATAAATACAGCAGATCTTCTCTGCTCACGCTTGCCTCTACTCTTCTCTCTCTTTCTTCTTCTTATCTCCCCTTCTTTCTTCAAAAACCTCCCCTCCTCAATCATCTCATCCAGCTTATATCATAACAATTTTGGATGATATTACTTTCATGGCTTGGTAACTCAATTCGCCGTATCTCATTGTTTTCATCAAATCAACAATCTAATATCACTTCATTTCAAAGCGCTTAAATTACCGTTACCAGTTTTATTCCAGCAGATTCCCTTCATTTTTCTGGATGACCTCGGGCTTATCATCCAATCATATCAGATTAACAACATTACCCCCTCCTTGACTGGATGATAAAGGATTCTATTGTTTGTATGGCTGGAGAAACTTTGCGTGTACTTGGTTGATTATTTGATCATCCACAGGTTCCTTAATGGTGTAGGCATCAGCCCCAGTCTTCTCAATGATCTCAAATGGTCCGCTCCATATGTTGGCAAGCTTATTCCTTCTTCTGAACCCATGTTGGTCGTGAAATAGGACCAATTCTCCTACCCAAACTGTGGAAGACTGCTGCGTCTACATTGATCAGCTGCATAATCCCAAATCTTCTTGGCCAGACTAGTGGAATTTGCCTCAGTTTGGAGCTTAATTAGCATAATTGTCAAGGTAGCCAAATAGCGGTGGGGATCGACTCTGCCAGCATCCTATGCACAGAAGTAAAGCAATGCTGGTAGCGCTGGATGTCATCCATAGAGCAATTGGAATGGACTCTTACTGGTTGTGGATGGTAGCTGATATAGTATGCAAAGACAGCGGTGGATAAAAGGGTGCTCCAGTCTGATGGCCATTCATTTACAAGTTTGCTTAGAATACTTACCAAGGTCCCATTGACCCATTCCACCATACCGTTGGATTCAGGGTGGTAGGGGTAGTTAAAACCCCATGGATTGCCATGAGCTCATTCAACTTACCAATATATGTGATGTGAAATTGGTTCTGTTGTCCGTTAAGATAAATTTTGGACAACCATAGTGCTGTATAACACATTCCAGGATGAACTTGGCAGTAGTGAAAGCCCCAAATTCTTGATAGCCCTTGCTTCCACCCATCTTGTCAAATAGTCGATGGCAACAATTATATATTTGGAGTGGTTTGCACCCATCGGCAGAGGCTCCACCACGTCTAATGAAACTGTATGCCATGCGAACTAAGGCTTAACTAACTGGTAGGTGGTTGTTTGGTGGAATGGTTTCTCCACTTGGAACTGATGGCAACAACCAAACATCTCAGGCACATCGTAGAGCATACTCTCCCAATAGTAGCGGGGTCACAAGAACTCCAGCATCTTTTTCAACTCTCCATGACCTACTGCTCTATGGGCATCCATAATAATTGCAGGCCTGGCAGAGGGTTTTGGAAACTCAGCGTTGATTCACCCATCCGCTTATATAGCTCCCCATTGCGCAAGAAGCTATCCTGCCTAAGCCCATCCAACAATTTAATCACAGGTGGCGGCTTGTCATGATATTTGCTCACAATCATCTTTTTGTACATGATGTCTGCCACATCCGCTGTAATGGCGACCATGGGTAAACGGGAAAGACAATCTGCATTCTAATGCTTTGCCCCTGGCCAATGCAGAATCTCAAAATCATATGCTTGGAGCTTCAAAGCCCATCACGTGAGCTGCCATTCAGGTTCCCGCAGATTCAGTAGCCAGCGCAAATAGGCATGATCCATTACCACTTTGAATTTTACCCCATGGAGGTAGACCCGGAATTGTTTATATGCATGGATTACCTCTAAACACTCCCACTTGGTCACAGTGTAGTTCCGTTCAGGGCCAGTTAAACTGCGGCTGCAATAGGCAATGGGGTGCTCCACACCATTATTGTCTTTTTGAGATAACACAGCACCTACAGCGGAAAGCAAGGCATCCGTTTGCACAATAAACTTTTTTTTTCAAAATTGGGGTATTGCAAAACAGGCGCGCTAACCAATGCAGTTTATAATACATCGAAAGCAGTTTGACATTGATCCATCCATGTGAAGGCAGCGTTATTCTTAAGTAGCTCAAAAGTGGAGCCCCAATACAGCTGAAGTTGGGAATGAACCGCTGGTAGTAACTGACCATCCCCAAGAACACCTGGATATCCCACTTATTAAGACTGATTCATCTGATGGATGGCTTCCACCTTGGCCAGCTGTGGACTAAACCCTTTGGAGTCTACCACAAATCCAAGGTATTCTAATTGTTCCTTGAAAAAGTGACACTTTTGGGGCTTAATCTTGATATTAGCTTCAGCTAGGCGGCGGAATACTTGCTCCAGGTGTCCAAGATGCTCCATGGATGTCCGCGAAAATATGTTGATATTGTCAAGGTAGACAATAACGCAAGACAGCTTATAGTCACCCAAAATAGTGTCCATAGCCCGCTGGAATGTAGCCAGGGCGTTGCATAAACCCTGTGGCATACGTGTAGGCTGGACCATCCCTTTGAGGTAATTATAGCGCACTTCTCTTGTTCCACCACAGGCAACTCGATCTGCCAGTACCCCAATATCAATTCTATAGCAGAGAAATACTTAGCCCCACTTAACCAATCTAAAGCATCATCAATTTGTGGAAGCGGGTATGAATCTTTTTTTTGTAATGCTATTAAGCTTCCATTAATTGATTACCACTTGATTGGAGCCATCTTTCTTTTTGACAATTAGCACCAGAGATGCCCAGGGACTCTTTGACGGCTCCAACATTCCCTGTTCCACCAAGGTATCTATTTCTGCGGATACAACTTATTCTGCTGCCTTTGAGCGATGGATAGGTTATGACCTGATAGGGGGTGGTCTCCGTGTCCACCCAATGCACAACCCCGCGAGCACAACCTAAGTCATGATCATTGGTTGCAAAAATGCTGTGGTACTTTTTAAACAGATCCATCACCCTATCCTTATGATTCTCCAATAGACCAGTTAGCGCCTCCTGCGGAACCACAGACATTACACTGAAGGGGGTATTTAGTTGCAATCTGAGATCTTCCCATGAACCAAAGTCGTGTAACTGGTGGACCTCATCAATAGGGATCAGGTGCAGGTAAGCCACCACTTGGTGCCACAAAACCTTCATCACCTCCTTCTGCAGATTTGCTATCAACACCTTCACTTCTCTCTGTCCTGGTAACAGTAACCCAGGAGCCACATGAGATTCGAGCCACAATTGGTGATAAGGCCCCACAACCTCTCCATACAGACCTCCTGGAATGTCAATTTCGAGCTCAGTCCCAGTTATGACCTGATACCCCGAAGGGATAGTCCAAGCAGCCACAGCTCATAGCGAAATACCTTTTAACTCATAAATCTGGTTTGGAAGTATTTGGGTCCTCCACTTCATCCGTCAATATTTTACAGGAATCACACCATAACTATAAGCAAGATTAATCTGCGCGGAGCAAATTGGGTCCTCTGGGACTCCGCAGAAAGTAAAATAAATAGGGATCTGTTGTCCCAGTATACTGATAGTTTCGTCTGCTATATTAACCATAGCCACAAAGTGCCGCATATTCGCAGCCCCAATCAATATGTCATAATGGTTGTTAGGCAACACCACAGCTGGAGCGGATACTCCAACAGAACCAAACCTCAAGGGCAATGTGCTATATGCGCCTTCTAACACTACTCTGGGCCCCCGCGGTTCCATATACTGCTTGGTGGTCCACATCTGGCTTCAGCGGAAGCTTAGCTACAAGTCTGGTGGATATTATATTGACAGGAGCACCTAGAGCAATGATCGCCCAAATTTTGGTATTCTGTATGAATATGTCACAGTAGGTGCATTCTGAATAAGAGAACCTTTGGTGTTCGATACAAAAGAATTTAAGGGCGTTTGATTACCCAGGAAAGTGTACACACCAGCCCCAACATGAGGATACTCTTGAGCAATTTTTTCTACAGGAACCGCCACATCCACCCCCTCCAAAGCTGCAACATATGAGGAGGGTTCACCGCCGATTGTACCATTCCGCTCAAGGATTTGCCAGGCGTATGGCTTATATATGTCTTGGCGGAGCCCCATGTCCATATTGGGTTCTCTACTCTGCTTGAGGCCAACAGGTGGTAAGGGATCTGTTAGTATAGTAAATTCTCAGAGTGTGCCCTGGAGGTGAAACAGGGTGATTCATGATGTACATCAGGGACAATTACAATTGAATTAGCAGAAGCAGAGCGTCCTGTCTCTCTCCACTCGCCCTTTTCCCTGTTCATATGGGACAGTGGATACTGCATGGACCCTTAGTTTGGCCCAACAACTAACTGCATAATGACCTGTTTGACCACACGAAAAACAAACATTTAGGACTGGCACTCGTCTTGGAATCACCCCAGAAGACCTAGGTCTACTATTGAACCATGGTCTATTATGAGCCCAAGGATAAGCAGTTTGATCATAATAGGGACATCGAGGACCAGCTCATGAATTAAGTAGTTGAGGAGTGACCCACCGATTATCCCCATACTGGTGGGATCCTTTATTAAGCAGAATATTCGTGAAAGGTACAGGATCCTCCCGCTCCACATTGGGAGCACTAAAAGTGGTGGATAAACGGCGTAAATGATGGATGATTTTTTGTACACCGCATCCTCCTGAAGAGTGTATGCCATAGCATTATGCAATTCGCGGTAGGGTTTGATAGCTGCCATCATCGCTATGCCCACCTCCTCATTAGATAAGACATTGGCACCCAACAACACATAAGCCTCATTAGTGAATCGCTCTGCAAACTGTGTTAAAGACTCATTATTTTGAAAGGATATTGTTAAAAAGTCTGCTTTGCGTTGCACCATTTTTGCTTTACCCCCAAACAGACAAATAACAATCTCCTTCACCTCTTGATAAGCTACAGCACTGCCTTTAAGATAATGAGTAACTTGATCAGCACCTGAAACATCCAACGTAGATAACAATAGTTTAGCTTTTTGTTGATCAGAGGCCCCCTCTATGGCAAACTCAAACCTCTTGAAAAACCCATGTATGTTATCATCACGGTTAAATGAGGGAAGCCTGTCACTGTAGATATCTTTTTCCTTAACAACCTTATCTAATTTATACTCCGCACAGTCTAGACGCTCCGTCATGATACTCAAAAGGTGGCAAGTTGGTTGGCATGGTCATCTACCAGAAGCAGTTGGCGGAAGGCATGGTTAAGCTGCTCAGTAATATTATAATTTTCTTATAATAGCACTTTTGCGCCTGAAGCAAGGTATCCAAAGCAAGCTTCAGTTCCCCATAGTGTGTTATTTCAACCACCGGGGGTAGTACCCCATCAAAAGCAAGCTGGTTGTGCCATATGTACTATTGATGAAGTTGTAAATAGTCAATCAATGGGCCCCCTGTAGTGAGCACCACTGTTAACTTTTGGTGGATATGGCTTATTCCGCCAAACAAGTTGCACAAGGTGTAACCCATTGAGCAACGGCCCAACAATATGGGAATTTTGGTCCTGCAAATGAACGTAATAAACTTTCATATAAAAATAGGAGGCGATTGCCTTAACTACGCTACTTTTATTTTAATATAATAAATACTGCAGATCTTCTCTGCTCACGCTTGCCTCTACACTTTCTCTCTTTCTTCTTCTTATCTCCCCTTCTTTCTTCAAAAACCTCCCATCCTCAATCATCTCATCCAGCTTATATCATAACAATTTTGGATGATATTACTTACATGGCATGGTAACTCAATTCGCCGTATCTCATTGTTTTCATCAAATCAACAATCCAATATCACTTCATTTCAAAGCGCTTCATTTCCGTTACCAGTTCAAATCCAGCGGATTCCCTTCATTTCACCGGATGACCTCCGGCTTATCATCCAGTCATATCAGATTCACAACACTAGCCATCCTGGACACTGGATCCCCAGTCAATGTGATCTCCTCTAAGCTTAATATGAGGATAAAGCTAGCGCCTGACTTGGAGTACACGCAAGAGTTTGGAACCGCTGTCACAACAATACTCTTGCTATTGGGGCATAAATTCCCTTCCCATTCAAATTGGGAAGCTTATCCTATCAGCCCCTGCTGTGGCTTTGGACAACAACGCATATGTTTGCTCATTGAACTCAATTTATGATTGTGTATGAAGAGATAATAAACCTTGTCAGGAAGTTGATATGACTGGATGATATGCTACCCATATCAGCAGATCAGAGGGAAATTGAGATGAGTCTTGAGACTTACAAAAAAGGGATACATGAATTATAATCAAGCTAAATGAGGACATTTGGCAAATCGAGAGAAATTATGCAGATATTCAATATGAACAAGAGTAATTCGAAAAATGAAGAAGAATAGAAGATTACCAAGCCAAGGATGCATCCAGCTGGGGAACTGAGATATAAAGAGTCTCATAGAAGATTAAAAGGGATAGTCTTTTATGAGGAAAAGAGGAGTGCAGAAAGGTCTGCGAGTTATATTCAAAATAAAGGTATAAATAAGGGGCGATAGCTCCATATATATTTTATTGAGTTTTATTAAAAGAATCGGCGATCCTCATATTGTTTGATTTGGTTGCTCAGTGGCTAATACCCTGTGCAAATCCAACTTGGCGGAAGTGGACCCAGACGCTGAGATGTTTAACAATAGTGATCACTACAGGGGGCACACTTAGCAACTATAGCTGGTAAAACATGATGAGTCCTCATTCATTCAATTATAAACCAGATCAGATTTTGAGCATGGTATGCTGAAGAAGCCCGGGGAGGCACCTAACCCTGAACCAACATTATTTACTGTTACTGAACCAGGGGATGATGAAGTTATGATTAATTTGCAATTTGAGAATTGCCTGAAGCTGATGACTAACCAACAAGGATGCTCCACAAATGTGACTCCCCAACAACTAAGAAATATTATGGAATGGCTGTTGTGCGGATATCGCCTATATGAGGATGAGACTGAGGAAAATGCCCCGAGTCTGTTCTATAACCAACGCGATCAAGAGAATCAATATGCACTGTACTTGTCTTATTTGGATGCAACTACTATGGGGTTAGCTCGCCGCCTCAGTACCCACGGAATTGAGGAATATTTAGTTGCTTATGTGCAACCTTTGATTCGCCAGCTACTGTGTGTTCTGGCTCGCCATAATATTGAAATCAGAGATGTATTGCAGTTTGCACAAGCACAGCAGCACGATACTCGCCTCCTGCTTGACTGCCTCAATCATTCATTTTTGTAAATACAAGGGGCGCTGGCATAGATGGATCATCATGTTGGGGATGTTCGCCGTTGATTGGACATTCTAGTACCACAGTTAAACTCAGAATTACCTCGGGTAATAAGAGAACTGCTGGAACAGCATGGCCTATCAGTGGAGTGGATTCAGGATATGACAACCTTGGGGAATAATACCAATTGCTGTATGATGGAGCTAGCTGAATGGACAGAAGCTCTTGAAGCCATGATTGCTCAGCTCAAGGAAAGAATGACCCTGATGGAACAGCAAGTGGCGGCCCTAGTTGGCTCTCTATTGATAGAAGTAAACCAACTCTGTATCAAATGGAATACCCAGCAAACAACAGATAACGCGCTTATCCTTCAGTCAACATATCCCCGAGTATCTCCAGCTTATTTGGCGAGTTACACAACTGGAAGTCATTAGTCAGGTGGAGCGCCAAAGAGCCTTTCCTCTTCCTATCAGTGAGACAAGAGAGTATGCGGACATGCAAGGGAGTCTTGATACCCTTTGATAAGCCAATGAGGAATCAGTGTGGGAAAAACCTCCCGTATTAACTAAATAAACAATGCCAACCAGAAAGCAGAAACGCAAGCCAAAAGCAAACCTGCCTGCAGAATATAATTGAGGAAGTTATTTCACGATTACAAACTATGGAACAAACACTGAATGAGGAAAGGGAATTCCGCTGAGATTTGCAACATTAGTATGAAACGCTGCAACAGGAATATCAGGATGAATGGTTTAAATGTTATTCAGTTAAATTGGAACAGCTGATTAACGAACAGTTTGTGGGGCATACTGGAGCCAGGGGGAATGTGGCAGTTAGTGGTGACTCGGGGAAGAATGTTATAGATCAGCAAACGAGTATCCATTGGGTGGTATGATGGACTCCCCGCGTGACACCACTTCTTCTGATTCCGTTTTGACAAGTTCAAGCTCATCTGGCCAGCGGTATGATAACACACCAAATGATGGTTCCCATAGTCGCTCCAAAAACAATTCGCCTGCCCCTTGCAGCAGAACCCTAGAGCCAAGCAAATTCGTTTGTACCAAAAAATTACCTCCTTTCAGTCATAATGGGAACCTACATGGTTACTTTAAACGTTTTTAATTTGCTGTGGAAGGGGCTACCAATCAACAAAAAGCAAAGTTGTTGCTGTCCGCTTTAGATGTGGAAAGCGCTGATCAAGTGACCTGCTATCTTCCAAATAGCTTGGTGTCTTATGCACAAGTAAAAGCAATCATTACCTAGCTGTTTGGAGGCACAAACAAGATGTCTCAATGGAAAGCTGAATTTATGACTATACAGTTTTACAAAATAAGACCCTGTCAGAATTCGCTGAGCAGTTTTTGGTGGAAGCACACGTTCTACTTGGGGCTAATATTTTGACCACTGAGGATGTAGGTATAGCAATGACGGCGGCGGTCAAACCATATTGGGAACTATATAATGCTATGTATCATGTGTTAGATGGAGATACCAGACTTATTCAAATCATGAACGCCTTACATCAACTCTCCATCATGAACAGCGCCCCCAACATAGCCCGAAAACCTCCATTGCCCCCCACTCCATCCCTTTTTGGATATAGGCCACACTGACTGGGTTATCAGCTGCTGGAACATATTCATCCCTCATATGAGTCAGTAGACTTTTTACAGCCTGTTTACACTTCACCAGTTTGACCACAATCCTGGAACCTTAACAGCAATTTTTGACCTGGTCCTTCTGGTCCAAATTTTATATGTGCACCTTTTATGAACACTTGCTTCCAGTGCGGACAAAGAGGGCATTATGCAGCCAATTTTCCTAGCAAACCACAAGTGTACGCAATGCCAACTAAGATAATTGAGCAGGGAAAAGCTTGAGTGGAGTAGAGATGTGACGCTCTATCTCCACTAAGCCAAATTCACTTGTCCCTAACAATTGCCAAACAACTTTATGAGTAGAAATTGAACTTCAATTGGACGATTTGTTATACCAGCAGCTTTTGTTGATACCCCTGCTTCCGCTTCTGAGAGTAAGAGTTTACCCAATTGAGTTGAGTTCCACCAAGATGTGCAGAAGCCATATGCGTGGCAGATCCTGGAACAGACTGGTAACAGCAATGTGGATTCTTCACTAAATGTCACTCCTTTAGTAGGGGTTAATGTAGCTATTCTGGTGGAGAAAATCGGTATTGAGTATCCTCAGGTCAGCAAGGGTATTTCTTCCTTCTTAAGTAACACAAAGCCCTTTGAATGTACAAGTAATAAACACTGATGGTTCTTCTTACTTGGAATGTACTTATTGCGACATATTCGTTCAAAACACAAAAATTCGCGCTATCATAGACATGGGAGCACCTGTGAACATAGTCTCCACCAGGTTAGTGGCTAAACTTATGTTGAAACTGGATGTGGACCATTAATTAGTATATGGGACTGTGGGAACGCATAGCACTGTGTCAGAAGGAGCATATAGCGCGTTGCCTCTACAATTCAGGTCAGTCCAGATGTCCACTCCGGTGGTGGTTTTGCCAAATAACCACTACACTATGTTAATTGGCGCGGCTTTTATGAGGAAATTTGGCGTTGTGATAAATATGGCGGAAGAAACTCTTACTATGTTTGGGTAACAGATTCCAGTATATTTTTCCTCTGGTGGAATCCCAACAGATCCAGTCCACTCCGGTCAGGTCAATCTATCATACAGTGATGGAGTGATTCCTGTTCACTACCAGAAACTGAGTCAGCAGACCAAGATCCTCCACAACTAGATATATGAGTACAAAGGAATCCCGCTTTGAGAAATGTGAGCTTTAAGACTATCATCTAAACACCAGAGCATAATAGGGACTGGGCTTGAAATCGAAGTCCCTAAGGGGCTTTATGGAGAAATTCGGCGCCTCATCAGCACTCGCAGCTCAAACCACATGTGGCTCCAGGGTTACTGCTTCCTGGGAATGGGGAGGGGAAGGTGCTGTTAGCGAACCTACAGAAGGAGACAATAACAATTTTGGTGGCAACAAGTGGTGGCTTACCTACACTTTGTCCTTATAGGGGAAGTTTGTCATATTCACGACTTTGGCTAATGGGAGGATCTCAGACTACCAGCTCACTCCTCGTTTGGTGTACTGACCGTAGTTCCATGGTAAGCGCTCACGGGATTATTGGTGGATAAGCAAGATAAGGCTATGGTATTAAATGAAAAAATCGGGATATTTTCATAAATAACGATCATGACTTGGGGTGCGCTCAAGGGGTGGTACATCAGATTGATACAGGGGATCACCCTCACATTTCTTTGCATCCTATTAGACGTTCTAAAGCAGCGGAAGAGGTTGTCTCCAATGAAGTGGATAAACTTTTTGAGCAAAGAATGCTAGAGCCATCAAACAGTCTGTGGGCATCACCTATGCTCATCATAAAGAAAAAGGATGGCTTGAATTGGGTGGTTATTGACTATCATAAACTCAATAATGTAATGAAGAATGATTCTTACCCTCTTCTACAGATTGACGATGCATTGGACCGATTGGTTGGGGCAAACTATTTTTCTGCCATGGATCTGATCTTGGGGTACTGAAAAAATCAAATTGCCATTAATGGAACAGGAGAAATGTGCAATCATTATCTCGAGAGGGTTGTTCCAGCTGACATGCATGCTGCAAGGATTTTGTAATTCTCTGGCTATGTTCCAGCATGCCTTGGATACAATTTTAGGTGATTTAAAGCTGTCTGCGTCTTAGTTTACCTTGATGACATCAATGTGTTTTTGCGGACGTTTACAGATCATCTGGCCCACTTGGAGCAAGTGTTTCAGCGCCTCGCTGCTGCTAATATCAAAATTAAGCCTCAAAAGTGCCATTTATATAAAGAGCAATTGGAATACCTCAGGTTTGTTGTGGTTTCAAATGGGCTCAAACTGCAGCTGGCTAAAGTGAAAAGCGATAGGCAAGATGACTTGTCCAGGAAATAACTAGGACATTCAGGTGTTTCTGGGGATGGTTGAGTATTATCGACAGTTCATTCCCAATTTCAGCTGCATTGGGGCCCCACTTTTTGAGTCATTAAAGAAAAACGCTTCTTTTGATTGGACAGAATGATGCCAGAATGCTTTCGATGTATTGTGTACTGCATTAGCAAGCGAACCCATTTTGTAATACCCCAACTTTGACAAACAGTTCATAGTACAAATGGACGCATCCCTTGATGCTATTGGGGCAGTATTATCCCAGAAGGATAAAGATGGCGTGGAACATCCTGTCACATTTGGTAGTTGAAGCTTAAACTGTCATGAACGAAACTATACCATAACCAAGTGGGAGTGTTTAGCTGTGATCTACGCTTACAAACAATTTTGGGTATATTTGCATGGGGTAAGATTTAAAGTAGTGATGGATCACGCTTACTTGTGCTGGCTACAGAATCTGCATGAACTGGAAGGATGGCTCGCACGTTGGGCTCTGAAGCTGCAAGCATATGATTTTGATATTTTACATTGACCTGGGGCAAAACATCAAAACGCGGATTATCTGTCTCAATTGCCCACAGTCACTATCACAGCAGATTTAGCTGATATAATGTACGAAAAGATGGTGGCGAACAAATACCAGGATGAGCCGCTGCAGGTGATCAAGGTGTTGAATGGACTCAGGGAGAATACCTTCATATGAGGGGAAGAATTATACAAGTGGATTGGAGACTTGACGCTGAATTTTCCTAAGCCTTTGGCTAGACCCTCAATAATTATAGATGCTCACCGGGCTGTAGACCATTGAGGATTGCAAAAGACGCTAGAGTTTTTGCGACCCCAATACTTCTGGGAAAGCATGCATTATGACATATTGGAAATGGTAAGCTGTTGCCATCAGTGTCAAGTGGGAAAACCTTTCTGCAAGAAAACCACCTACCAACTAGTGAAACCCCAGTTTGCATGGCACACCGTTTCCATTGATGTAGTGGGACCTCTGCCAACTAGTGCCAATCAATCCAAGTATATTTTTGTTGCCATTGATTATTTGACCATATGGGTGGAGGCCAGGGATATTAGCGACTTGGGCGCGGTCACCACTGCCAGGTTTATTATGGAGTGTGTTATACAGCGGCACAGCTGCCCGCAGTTCATTCTGACAGATATTAGAACCAACTTCACTTCGCATATCTTGCCAAAGTTAAACGAGCTGATGACGATTCGCAGGGTTTTGACCACCCCTATCATCCAGAATCAAATGGGATGGTGGAGCGAGTCAATGAAACCCTAGTTAACATACTCCACAAATTGATAATGGATTGGCCCTTGGAATGGAGTACTCTTCTACCTACTGCTGTGTTTGCTTATAATTTCAGCTATCATTCTGCCACTGGTAAGAGTCCATTTCAACTACTGTATAATTGACATCTGGCTCTGCCTGCCTTGCTATATTCGTGTGTAGAGGACACTGGTGGGGTGAATCCTCACCGATATGTGAATATACTCACAGATACATTGATCAAGTTGCAAATGGAAGCCTACTACACCAGTTTGGCTAAGAAGATTCGTGACCAGGCAGCCAAAGAGAAGCGCAGGAGTGGACTTCCGTTGTTTGCTGTGAGGACTATGTTTTATTCCACGATCAGCATAGATTTGGACAAAAAAATAAGCTCTCTGACATTTGGATTGGCCCATTCAAGATTATCAAGAAGACTGGCATGAATGTTTACACAATTAAGGAACCTGCTGGGGGTCAGATTATCAATCAATTCCATGCGAAGTTCCTTTGAGCATATAAACAGTAAGTGCCTATCATCCAGTCAAAGGGGGGAGGGTAATGTTGGGAAGTTGATATGACTGGATGATATGCTACCCATATCAGCAGATCGGAGGGGAATCGAGATGAGTCTTGAGATTTATGAAAAAGGGATACACAAATTATAATTGAGCTAAATGAGGACATTCAGCGAATCAAGAGGAATTATGCTGTGATTCAATATGAACAAGAGTAATTCGAAAAATGAAGAAGAATAGAAGATTACCAAGCCAAGGATGCATCTGGCTGGGGAACTGAGATATAAAGAGTCTCATGGAAGATTAAAAGGGATAGTCTTTTATGAGGAAAAGAGGAGCGCAGAAAGGTCTGCAAGTTATATTCAAAATAAAGGTAAAAATAAGGGGCGATAGCTCCATATATTTTTTATTGAGTTTTATTAAAAGAATCGGCGATCCTCATATTTTTTAATTTAATTGCTCGGTGGCTAATACCCTGTGCAAATCCAACTTGATGGAAGCGGACCCAGACGCCGAGAAACTAACAAACCTGAAGCAAAAAGTCCTCTCATTACTCAACTATGAAGTCCCTTTAGTCTTATCCAAAAAAGAACCCAGCAAGAACAAATACTCTTGCCTGGTCAAATACTCCTTTTCAGCTATAACCTTGCCATATTCCACTTCTGGTCAAAATACAAAGGAATTCCTGATTTAGAAGATTCTGGGAATGGTATCCCTTTCTATGCGGCAGATGAGGTCATGATTAAGCCTAGGAATCAAAGAGTGGTTGACACTAAAATCACACTACAAATCCCACATCATTGTTTGTTGCACCTCATAAGTATTGAAGGCGTTAGCCTCTTGGAGCCTCATGTACTGCCTGTGATACTAGACCCAGCCTATCAGAGGCCAATTACCATTCTTTTAGGGAACCTCACCGGAAAAGACATGATCATAAGGAAACACCAGGAGATTGGCAGAGGTTTCCTACTCCCAGAAAGGACACTGAACATATATCACTTCGGTGGCTCTATGGCGGATTTAGGCTTACCCATGGACAACATGGTGTGCACCTTTCCTAATGATCATATTTCGGATAAGCTGACCCCAGAGGAGTTAGAAAAAGTTCATACCTTGTTAGAAAATTCAGTGACATATTCTTTAAATCGGAAACTGACTATGGCCACATGAAGGGCTGGTGCCACTCCATTGATGTGGGTGATGCCCAGCCTATAAGGTCCAAACCTTAACATAAGTCAAAGATAAAGGAACAACTGATGAGAATGGAGCTCCAGCAGTTATAAGACGCAGGAGTACTCATTCCAACAAAGCCCTTGGTCTTCACCCCTATTACTAATTAAAAAGAAAAACGAAGGTTATCAGATAGTCATTGATTACCATAGGTTAAATAGCCTCACTAAGAAATATCTATCCTATCCCTCAAATTGATGATGCCCTGGCCCAACTCTCTGGATATAACTTCTTCTCCGCCATGAACTTAGCTAGAGGCCATTGACAAATGTACCTTTCTCCTCAAGATCAGGAGAAATGCGCTCTTATATGTAGTAAAGGTCTCTTTCAACCCACATGATTACCCCAAGGGTTGTGCAACGCACCTGTCTTTTCAAGCGTGTGATGGATCACATTTTACAGGACCTCAAGTTAACTTGTGTCATCGTCTATCTTGATGACATCATGGTGTTCTCAAAACCTTCAACAAAAATCTGGATTACTTGAAGGAGGTTTAAATGGTCACATAAGTCTAAATTATAGTTGAAGCCCTCAAAGTGTATCTTTATTTTTATTTAACTGAGGCAGAAAAAATTATTTGAGGTGGACCGACCTTGGGACAAATATACCACACCGAGAATGTTTTCTGGCCAGTAATGATTTTGAACTCAAAACCTGCATTAGGGGTGGAAGCGGTTTTACCCACTCAGCTAACCACCCTTCTCAAAGTGTATCTTATTCCAAAGGAAATTGAATTTCCTTGGTCACTTCATTTCCCAAGAAGGGATTCAACCCATACAGGACAAGGTCGAAGTTATCTCAAAAATGCCGCCCCCTAAAAATCTACGGGAATTCAGGTATTTCTAGGGTGATGAATTATTAGCATCAGTTCATCCCAAGTTTGCCCAACAAAGTGAGCCCCTTGTCCGGCTGCTAACCAAGATTACCCCTTTTATATTGGGGTGCTGAACAAAAAGCCGTTTTTGAGATGATGAAGCAACTACTACAACAACGTCCCTATCCTACAGCACCCAGATTATAATAAACCTTTCATCTTGTTCATTGACGCCTCAGATTATGCGTTGGGGCCATCTTAGCCCACTTAGATGAACACGGTGTAGATCATCCTGTATCCTATTTTAGTAAGATGCTGTCAAAGGCGGAATGCAACTACAGTGTAACAGAGAAGGAGTGCCTTGCTGTTATGTTAGTTGTAAAAGACTACCACCCTTTTCTATATGGAACCACCTTCACTGTAGTTACAGACCACGGATCCCTAAAGTGGTTACAGAACATTAAGGATCCTACTGGTCGGCTAGTATGCTGGGCTCTAAAGCTCCAGCCTTATGACATGAAAATTGAACACCGTTCTGGAACCCATCACTTGAATGTTGATGGGTTGACTCGGCTACCAGTCCTTCACTTGGATAATAGTGAGGCGGAGAGGTTACACGACCTCTTAATGACCCCCAATGAATGGGAGGATGAGGATGAGCCTGTTCAGAAGTTGTTAGCTCAGCACTCCCATAACACCAAAGTGAAAGGGGAAGTTGGTTAAGCAGGTGAGGACAAAATGGCTACCTTATCTTCAATCCTTGGAACGCATACCTGCAATCCTAGAATTTCATTCCATCCTAGGTCATGGAGAGGCAAAGAAAACTTATGAGTAGATTAAGGATCGGTTTTATTGGGATGGTATGATGGAAGCTATTGTGGACGTCTTGGAAGCCTGCCTTACATGTAAAAAGCAATCCAGTTTCAAGACTAGATACCAGTATCAACTGACTACCCCTCAGCAACCATTCCACACCATCAGCTTGGATGTCGTAGGCCCCCTTCCTCAGTCTACTAGTGGTAACAGATTTATCCTAGTAGCTATTGACCACTTCACTAAGTGGGTTGAAGCTTTGGCTCTTCCTACAGAAATGGCCAAGGCCATCGCCACCTTTTTATATCAACACATCTTCACACGTCATGGCTGCCCCCAAATACTACTCTGCGATAATGGTAAGAACTTAACCTCCAGAGTAGTCAAAATCCTGGTCACTTCTATGGGAGCACAACTTTTCTCAGCTCCAAATAAACTCTCCACCAAAGGGACCATGGAAATAGCAAATGAAACCTCATTTCCATTCTTCGAAAACTTGCCTCCTCTGATCCTATTCACTGGGATCAACATCTATTAGTGCTCTTATGGCATACCAGATTAGATATCACTGGATTTTAAAAATGTCTCCATTACATGTCTTGTATGGTAGGAACCAGGCATAACTGCCCTCTTAGCTAAGAATGTATTCTCTTCTAGAGTTGAGGAGCCAGAGAAAGTTATGAGAAGATTGGCTCAGTGCATAATTCAACTCCAATCTGAAGCTATGACTAATTTAGCAAAAACAGTGACAAAAGAAGGGCAGGCTGCAAATGAGTTCCAAACCCCCTACCTACATTCCAAGTGTCTGACATGGTGTTGTATTACCATAACCACATCACTCCTAGAAGCGGTAACCTTGGATCAATTTGGGAGGGTCTCTTCACCATCATCTACAAGAGAGGAAACGAGTAATCTATTAAATCTCTAGCTAATGGTATCACCATTAATCGCATACATGGCTTTTTCCTACGTCCATATACTCCCCCCATAATTCTTGAGGGGAGTGATGTCATACATTTGTCCTCACAGCTGAAAAATAAGAATGTCTTGGGTCGAATTAAGCCAAAGAGGGGAAATGTCAGTCATTTGCGATTTTCTGATGTTGTTAAGAGCTCATTTAATACTAATTAAAATGAAGATATCAATGATATTGGCCAAAAGACCCTGGCTGATTCTCGGTGGAACCTCATTAATTTGGGTAACAACATTTTTGTAACCCACACAGGCGCTAACCAAAAAATCAAATGGTCAGATTACTCTAACCATGCGACAGACTTTGGGGCAACCAGCAGAAGGTACTCCCCCAACCATCACCAAGTCCTTCACAACACCTACGCGGGGGCCATCCCCTTTTAAAGGCTGGTGGAGGTCCTCTAAGGTGAAAGTATTTTAGCTTGCAGTGATTGGTTGTGGTACATCAAAACCTTTCACATGGGTATATTCTGCCCCCAAACCCCAACATTTGGTTTATCAAAGGTCAACTCACTTTATCCCACAATCTGATAGGAGAGTTTAGCATATTTACCAATTTAGTATGCGTCACAGCTATTCTGAAAATATCTTTGAATTTTCCCCAACCCTCGAAATCAGTTTAAATACAGATTGGGTGGATATCAAGGGATCGTTTTTTTGTTTCTACCCCGCGCTCCTAATATAAACCTTATAAAAACAAGATTTTATTAGCGTTAAATTTATAATTTTTATCAAAGTATTTTGTGGGATCCAGCGGCGTAGACATCAGCGAGCACCAGAGAGCTGGATTCCTACACTAATTACCACACTTATAATTGGAATGGGTTAGCCACGCAGGTGGCCATTTATTATAAGGAGTTCCTGATCTGAAACCAAATGAAGCAAAATCTGTCAGCCACTGGTGGGGCTTTTGATACCAGTTCAAAAGGCTGAATGGCCTTGAACTTCTTTATCGGTGGATTTTGTTGTGGAATTACCCTCATCTGATGGCTACAATACCATCATGGTACATGTGGACAGTTTTACAAAGTTCACCCACATTACTCCCTGCAGAACCACAGTAACTGCGGCTGAGATGCTAAGATCTTTGTCTCTCATGTGTTTACTCTTCACGGGGGCCCAAAGAAATTATTAGTGATTGTGAGCCACAGTTTATCTCTGCTATTTGGGAAAAAGTTGTGTAAGACTTTTCATATTTGCTGCTGCCATTTGACTACCTATCACCCCCAATCAGATGGGCAGACTGAACGAGTGAACCACTGCATGAGCAGTTCTTGCAGTGGTACAATGCCGCGGATCACTCAGATTGAGTTTTCATTTTGCCCATGGCCCAATTCAGCTATAACAACGCCCAACATGCATCTATCAGTTGTTCCCCTTTTTTGCCAACTATGGCTTCAACACAGCCTTCAACATGGACCCAAGTTGTGGATACAAGGTGGAAGCGGTGGTGGACTTTGCAAAGACAATTAAGAAAGGGCATAAGGGGGTGAACACAGGCTTGAATGCAGCTATGCTAGTTTAAAAGGAGAACGTGGACGGGAATAGGTGGGTAGGTCCTGCGTACAAGGAAGGGGATCTCGTGATGCTTGATGCTAGAAACATTCCTATCAAGCAGCCATGCAAAAAGCTGGGACCAAAGAAGATTGGGCCTTACCACATTTTCTGAAAGGTGAGCCATGCCTCATACCAGTTCAATCTTCCTTCATCATTATGGATCTTTGCTGTCTTCCATGAAAGTAAGCTTGCGATGTTTGAGGCCCCTACCAGAGAGACTCCAGAGGCTTATCTTATATATGAGGCACTGAAGTGGGAAGTTGAGAAGATTGTAGCATCACGCCGATTAAAAAGAACTTGAGTACCTTGTATCCTGGAAGGGTTTTGTGCAGCGGAGAACAGTTGGGTACTATCACGTGACTGCGCCCATGCCCAGGATCAGATTGAAGTTTTCCACAAGCGTTTCACTGAGGCTTCAGGACCTAAGTCAAAGAAAACCATTGCTGCCATGAAGCTGGCCCTGGACCACAAGCTTTTTCCTTGCTAAAGCCCCTGGAGGGGGGTGGAGCCTCAAAAGAACAAGTGTGTAATGTCATGGCTCCATGACATAATTGAGGAAATGGGTTGTAAGGAAAAAACTGGACGTCAGTAGCCAAAAAGGTTAAGTTGGCAGGCCTCCATGACCTTAAACATACCCTGGACCAACGCTGGGTACATGCTAGATATGCCCAGGTTGGCCCTGGGAATGTGTGTGATGCTCATCCCAGCGTTACAGACAGGGCGTTGAAACTCACCAGCTACGTTCTCAATACCGACTGATTGTTAAAGTTGCTCAAGGAACAGGTTTTTGAAACCCATTAATTTTTAATATTACAGTAAGGGACAATTCCAGTTACAATCTATAACTTAATTTTGTCAATTTTGAGTTACATGACCTAGCCTATGGTAGCGTGAGCCTACCAGTTTGCTTAGGTTTAGCACCACTTCTGCAACTGATGACTCGCCCCCATTGTTTAAGTATGTTTCCAAGAAACCAACTTTCCTTGTTGGTTGACCTCCTAATAAAAATCCCCCATTAGCTTTACGCTTTTTGAATATGGTTCCATGGGAGAATCTGTGCGCAGACCTCCTCAAGGGAGGTCTCTAACAACGTTAATCAATTTATTTTAATGACTTTATCTACCATATCTAGTAAATCGCTGGGCAGCCCTGGTCCCCTCCAGATCGAGGCATCAAAGCTCCCCAGTACAGATCTCCACTTGGTTATGGACTCCCCTTTGAATCCAACCAAGTTTTGTCGTTTATTGGATATCTAATCATATATTACACGGTGTACACCCTTGCCCTGGGTCCCTTTTGCTCTAGCACCCTGCGCGGTACCCTGTTTCCAATCTTGCTAATGACTAGTTCCCTGGTGGTGTGGCTGTGCATCTCGCACACCTCTCTGGGAACTGAGAGAATTACAGACACTCTATTGACAGTCTTGGCTGTACTTACTCCTGAAGAGGATAGAATTTATAATGATATTGGCTGACCAGAAAGATGAGCTATTGAGACTAATCACATACAGAATGAACTACGTAAGAAGACCAAAAACAGTAGATTTGAGTACTTCTTTTATAAACTTATCAATGGTAAATGAGTCCTCCACATCCGTCCCTCTTCTTAAGCAGAAGTAATAATGGAAGGACATAATGCAATTGGCCATGGTGCTATTTAGAAGACTTTGAATGGCTGAAGATTCAATAGTGTTGGGATATGATACTAGAAAACATTCATCAAGTCCTTAAGGCAGCCTTATTTTTCAGGGCCAGGATCAACCAGGACCTCGATATCAACATCAAATTGTGGCCCCTTCAGGAACTTTCCACGTGGTTGGTATAGATGTAGTGGGCCTTTACCAACGGGGCTCCATGGGTATAAGTATGTACTGTTGACCATAGACTATTTAACTAAATGGCTGGAAGCCATTTTGGTGCCAACCGGCTACTGCTAAAGCCTAGTGATGTCTTTATTCCAACACATTTTCACCCACCACAGGTGCCTCAAGTGTTATTGTTAGATAATGTTCTCAATTTATCATTGATCTTAATATAGGAGCTGGCTTCGCTATTTAATAAAATTCATCATTTTGTTTCTCCTTATAATCCTTCGTCCTACAGAGCAATTTGCCGTCTTAATGGAACTTTAGTTTTCTATACTGAGAAAGATGGCAACTTTGGATCCTCATCGTTGGAAGCATTACCTTCCTAGCGCATTGATGGCTTAAATAATAAGCTATCATTAAATCATTATGATGCCCCCATTCCAGGCTTTATATGGGAGAGAACACAGATTTCCAAGTAGTTTACAACCGTTGATAGACAACTATGTGCCAGATACCGCTGAATTAACCATGAGAGTTCTAGCAGATGTGATAATTCGGTTACAGGCTCTTGCTATGGAAGGAACAATATCCACTAGCTCCTGAGAGACCAAAAAACTAATGCTAGTTGACATGTAATCAATATTTAAATTAGGAGATCTTGTTATGTTGTACCATCATCACACAGGAGGTCAACTTAAAAGACTCAACATCAATTGGTTGGCCCATAACAAGTTAATTACAAAATTATGAATATTCCAATGTCAGTTTGGCCTATGGATCTATAGTCAAACAAGTTAATGCTCAATTTCTTAGGCCCTATGTCCATCTTTGACAGGATCTTGAAGGGGGCATTGTTGGACATAAGAATAATGATGGAGATGAGAATAACTCTACTTCCTGAGAAGTTTCCCTCAGTGATAAAATAATCGATGAAGGAGTCATTTATACACCAAAACCCCAATTGTTGGAATCTTTGGCTATTACTGAAATGACAGCTTCTGATTTAATTGAACAACCGCCAATATCCTCTATGTAATCATCTTGATTATTAGACTAAAAGAGGTTAATGAAAGATCCTGTGTGAAGAGCCTTGAAGTCCACCTCATCAAGAAAGTCCCGATTTTCTTATATATTTGAAGTTTAGATAAAATAACATCTCTTATTTTGTCTTATAATCTTTCCATTAACTTTTGTTAAGTGTTTTAGAAGAGTTACTCACTGAAGAATATCCCGTATCCTGGAAACACAGCTTCAAGCCTTCCAATTTTTGATTCCTCTGACAGTTGACTACTACATTGTCTTGAGAGATATCAAACTCTGCGGTTGACTATTTCCTCATGTTCTGAGAGGGGTTATGTTGATGTTGGATAACATGTCCTAGAAGCCCCAGTTGAAGTAGGGATATTGAATCATATGAACCCTGAAGGAGTAAATAAGGCTATGATACCTGATGAAACTTACCTTAGCCAAGTTCTGGGGTGCCCTGAGGTTGTCAATAACACTGTGATGCTGACCAGTTCATTGATTTATCAATTCGGCCTATTCAGCAGGTTCATACCTTAATCCGTTAAAGATGGATATCCTAAGACCTCTCGCAAGCTTGCCTCTACATTTTTTCTTAGGCGCTAGCTCTTTCAACTGACTTTAGGTGAACTCTAACCAAGGTAGAGGTCGTCATTTACAAGGTATGGGTTTTGCCCATTCTTGACACTGGCTCTCCAATCAATTTTATTTCCTCAATACTCATCAAGAAGAATAAGAAGCGCCCAACTTAGACTACTACTTTGACTATGGAGCTATGGGTCCCACCAGTACACGCGCTATTGAGACATACTCCTTTTTACCTCTCAGATTTAGGAAAAGTTTGTTAGCACTGTCTGTGGCTTTAAATACAAGTATTATAATATGCTTATTGGCAAACAGTTTATGATTGAGTACAACGGAATCATCAATCAGAATCAGGGGTTTCTCTCCTTTTTAACTATGATGTTCTTCTGATTCTACCCATAAGTAGCTAACAAAAGAACTTTCCTGTTCAGTTAGGTACCCAGCTTATGTATTATTGCTGTACTATACAACGCACAGGCGAAACACAAAGAAATTTCCTGATTCAGTGGGTACCTAGAGGGTTTTTCTTATATCCCTCAGAGGAGATATTAACCAAGTTTTGTGAACAACCGGTATTGACACCAAGACTACTTTACAAATCCCTCAGAACTACTTATTCACATAACAAGCATTGATGGAGTTAGTCCTCGTGAACCTAAGTATTTCCTGAAATACTAGAACCTGCCTGCCAGAGACTTATTTCTATTCTGCTGGGTCTTACTAATAAGGATGTTAACATGAAAAAACATAAGGATATAGTAAAAGGTCTGCTACTTCCCATTGAGGATATTAAAAATGTTCACTGCATCAGGTCTATGTTAGAGAAAACCTACCTACTTATAAATTGTTATGTGCTCTGCCTAACGTTAATTTCAAATGAAATACTCTTGAACAAGCTTAGGAAAGTTCACTCTTTATTTGATACCTAAAGTGATATCTTCTCAAAATCTGATACTGATTATGGTAAAATGAAGGATTGAAACCACACAATTAATGTTATTGGCCAGTCCAATCCAATATAAACCTTAATGTAAGTCAAAGGTCAAAGAGCAACAAATGAGGACCACGCTCAAGCAGTTAATAGATGCTGGGTTAATAGTACCTTTCCAAAACCCTTGGTCGTCTCCTATCTTGATTATAAAAAAAGAAAAGTGGAGGTCATTGGGTAGTTATGAATTACCAAAAATTGAACAACTTCACTAAGAAAGATAGTTATTCTATATTCCCACATCAATGATGCTCTTGTAAGACTCTCTGGCACCAAAATTTTCTTCACTATGGATTTGGACAGCAGATACTTGCAAATGGACATTTCCCCAAAATCGGGAGAAATGTGCTCTCGTTTTGTAGTGAAAGATTATTTTAGCCCACTTGGTCACACAAGAGTTGTGCAATGCACCTGCAACATTTCAATGAGCAATGGATCATATACTAAGAGATATTAAGCTAAGTTGTGTGATAGTATATCCCAATGACATCACAGTTTTCTCTAAAACTTTCAATAAACATCTTATTCATCTAAAAGAAGTATTTCAAGCCTCGTGAGTTTACATTAATTTCAACCCTCAAAAGTACTTTTTTCAAAAGAAATTAATTTCTTCTTGGACATAATATTTCACAGGAAGGGAATCAAACCCTACAGGATGAAGTTGAAGCAATATGAAAGTGGCTCCGCCTCAGAACCCATGAGGTATCTAAGTGTTTCTGGGCATGATGGGGTACAAACATCAAATTATCCCAAAGTTTTCTTAGTTCAGTGATCCTCTCGTTTAACTTTTGGATAAGAACACTCTTTTCTATTGGGGCGCTGAACAAAAAGGCGCGTTTAATAAGCTAAAATTTGCCTCAAGGGCGTTCGATCCTATCCCACCTGGTCTATGGTGAACCTTTCATTTTGTTTACCAATGCCTCTGACCATGCCGTTAAACCTTCCTGGCTCAATTGGATGATAACAAAGTGGAACATCCGGTTTCCTACTTCAGCCAGATGCTTTTAAAAAGCTTAACGCAATCACAAAGTCACAGAAGAGGAGTTCCTTGCTGACTTACTTTATGTAAAACATTACTATTTCTTTTTGTATGGAACCACCTTCACCGTGGTTACTAACCACGTCTTCTTGAAATGGCTACAAAATATGAAGGATCCTACCAGATGGTTGGCTCGTTAGGCCTTGAAGCTCCAATGTTATGAAATAAAGATTTAAACACAGGGCTGGATCTCACAATATGAATGTCAATGGGTTGAAACAGTTGCCTGTCCTTCATTTGGATAGTAGTGAAGCTGAGAGATTAAAAGATCTTTTAATGACCCCTAATAGTTGAGACGATGAGGACGATACTGTCAAGAAAATGCTAGTGTGACACTCCCACAACACCTAGGTGGAGAGAGGGAAGGTTATATAGAAAGGTAGGGACAAACTGGCTGCCCTGCTTTCTACCTTCAGAACAAATACCTGGCATCATGGATACCCACTCTACCTTAGGCATGGTTGAGTGAGAAAAACTTATGAGTGGATTAAAGATTGGTACTACTGGGAAAAAAATCGTGGAATCTATTATCAAAGTACTGGATGCCACTTAACTTGAAAGAAGAAATTCAGTCTCAAGACCTAATATCAGTATCGCCCTACTACCCTTCAGCAACTCTTCCACATGATAAGTTTAGATGTGGTAGGCCTTTACCCCAGACTACCAGTGGGAATCGCTACATATTGGTAGGTATTGTTTACTTTACAAAATGGATTAAAGTAGTGATTTTCTCAGCCTGAATTGCTAAAGCTACCTCACTTTCCCGCATCAGCTATTTTCACCTGCTATGGTTTCCCCATGTTCTACTCTGCAACAACGGAAAGGATTTCACTTCCAGAGTGGTCAAGATCCTGACTATCTCCGTGTGAGCACAAAACTCTTCTCAGCTCCATATAACCCTTTGATGAATGGTACTGTAGAAAGAGCAAATGAAACCTTAGTATCCATATTACGAAAATGGCCACATCAGACTCTCTACACTTGGATCAGTTCTTTCCTAGTGCCCTTATGGCATATTGTAGTAGTTATCACCAGATCCATAAAATGTCTCCATTACAAGCTATATAAGGCTGAGAACCTGAAACCCGCTCTCTTAGCTAACGATGTCTTTTACGCTGGAATTTATGATCCTAACAAGGCCAAGAAGTGGTTTGTCCAACAAATCATCCAGATACAATCAGATGCTATGACTAATTTAGCTAAAACCGTCATCAAAGAGCGCCA
Organism: Massospora cicadina; assembly: GCA_022478985.1. Taxonomy (NCBI): domain Eukaryota; kingdom Fungi; phylum Entomophthoromycota; class Entomophthoromycetes; order Entomophthorales; family Entomophthoraceae; genus Massospora; species Massospora cicadina. The sequence goes on from JAKSZP010012294.1 coordinate 39,965, forward strand.
AGAAGCTAATGAGCTCAAACCCCTTTACCCTATTTTCAAGTATCTGACTAAGTTTTATACTATTATAACCATATCACTCACAGAAGCGAGAAGCTCAGGTCTATTTAGGAAGAACATCTCGTTGACACCTATAAAAGGGTGATGAATATTTTATAAAGTTTTTTGCTTCTGGTGTTACCATCAACTGGGTACATGGGCAGTTTCTATGCCTCTATTCGGCCCCTAAGATTCTTGAAGGGAGTTGTATCAGACAATTGGATTTATGACGAGTTATTAGGAATATTATGGTGCTGAATAGTTTATATATTACTAAAAACTCCGCGCCTAATTCTCAGCGGAATTATCTCAGTTGGAATAATGATTTTACCACTTGTATTCAACCAAATAGCTCTAATCAAGCTGATGAGGTTACTTTGAACCCCAGAAGAATAGGTGAGCTGACCTGGAAGTCTGCCAACGCACCAGCTTGAAGTTTGGTGCAACTTTTAAGAGAAAACAACTCCTTTTATAGACCTGAAGGGGATTCAGGGTGATGAAAATATTTTATCAGCAATCATCAACTAAGCACTCTGGTAAACAGCCAAACTAAATTTTCATTATATCTGATTGTAGATATTATATTAAGATGTTACCCCATGATACATCATCCTGGCCATTGACCTAAAATCAAAAATCAAGCCCTATTGAGGTGAAAAGATTTTTGAGAGCGCTGATAGGCTAAATTGGCATTTAGCTAAATTAAGCTACCCTCTACTTAACATGAATTTTCTCAAATCTCATTTTTCAGCCTTAGAGTAGTGTAAATAATATGAGACGTTAATTTAACGGGACATTGCTTTTTGTCTCCAATTTTAAAATTATAAAATATTATTAAGTTTAAGCTTATTTGTGGCTTCTATTTTCCCTAAAAAATATTACACAGCAATCAAGAGTTTGCATAAACTTACCTCTGTGAAAGTGTTGAGATCCTGGGCCTAAGCGCCTGCAAGTAACATATTATCAGGATTCCAGCAAAATATATAAATATACTAACTAGCGTCTTAACTTGAACAAATGAGAATATAGTAACTAGCAGTAAATTGATATACATAGGCAAAGCTGCAGCCACCTACTTTTTTATTTAACCGAGGCAAGCTGACCAGGGGACAGGTATTACTGAAAGATAGAAATGACATGAAACCTGAACAGGGTCAACTTTATCAAAGAAAGTTTTTCCACCTCCAGATCGAGACTCAAATTTTTCTGGTTACGTCATGGGTAAGGTTTTCGTGTTATTAGACCTACTAACCGCTAATAGCTTCCTTTGGCTGGCACCCTGATCAATGAGCAAAGGGTGGGAATCAAACCTGCAACCTTCAGGTTGGTAGCTGTACGCCCTTACCAACTCACCTTCCACCCCTGCAGCCACCTACTTTTAATTATATTGGAATTAAAATGCATACTATTGCCAAATTGGCTCACTTGCTCAGGGGGTACTGATGAAAGGGGTTATGCCACTGACAATAAATTATTAATTGTTCACAGGGTGCACCATCAGGAAAATTGGAGGGTCTTGCTCCTGAATAAATAGGACTTCTTCTCATTTTTCCAAACATGTCCAACCATGTTAAAGCTTTGGATTTATGGTTGCCGCTTCCACTGCATCCACCACTCAGGGCTCAGGCACCGCCCCAGTGGCTGCCTTGCCCCAATTTTTCGAATGGGGCTCAATTCTCCTGCCCCAATGTCAGGGAATTCAGGCACTGCTTCCAAAGTGGTGGCCAATCAAAATTTACAAAATTTGAAGATACTGAAAATTTGACCGGATTATGGAATCCTGAGTCATTGGCTGAAACAGTATCAGCTGAGCTGCCATGATCAACAGCATGTGGCCAATCATCTCCAGCCACAGCCCCAATTCCTGTGGCTGGCCCAGCGCTGGCTGAATCCAATTCATTTGAGGCTCTCAAATGGTTTGATGAGGATTAATGGCAATGCCACGTGAAACCTGATTTTGCTTTGGAGGAGTTCTTTGTTGACCCTCCCAAATCACGTTCCCACCATTTCCATCCAAAAAACAGGTTTCCCATTTATAAAAATATTACCAAAATGGCACTTGCAGCTGCGGCTGCCCCAGCCAACACCATACTCTGCCAGCAACTCCATGGGGCAATGGAGCCCCTTGTCAAGGGTATTTCTTATCCCCAATTTTCCTCATAATTTTGAGGAAGATGAAAAGTACAAAATTGAGGATCTTGCTTATTGTGCGAGCTGCGCTTGCACTAGTGCAGCAAAATTTAATCTTTTTGACCCCAATTATCCCAAAACCCACTGGCGCAATAAGTCATTTACTTGTGTGCTGGCTCTCATCATTTTTGCTGAGCATCAACTTGCTCAATATGTTGAGGTGATGGACAACGCCAGCTTCATTAACAAAGAAAGCCCCCAATTATACCTTTTTATGCCCTATGTTGCTGATGCTCCCACCCCAATGCTGTCCGCCATGGTCTGCCAGCTAAAGCGGGCGCCAGACAAAAAGGTTACCCCAAAGCCTCCTCGCCATCTGATATGGCTTCCTAGGCTGATAATCTAGGGGCTATATTAGGAATTTTCGTTTGATTTATGATAATCCCTTTGTTTGGCCCATTTGTGAATAAGGATGCATGGCGGCTCCCCTTTTGGGTTGGGCACCACTAGTACTAAAAAAATCTTTGGATTTATAATATGGCACAACTTTAGAGCACATTGGAAACTCTCTTAACCTCTGCTGACAACAGAAAATTTAAGTCCAAACTTTATAGCAATATAAATATACTTAAAAATTATTTTCATCAAATCAAATTGATAAAATTAAAGGCAGATTCTGTGAATGATGTTACTTAGTGATATTAAAAAGAAAACATTTATATTATTTAGGGCGTTTTTGTATATTATAAAGGACCTTATTTTATATCATATAATGTTTTTCTCATTATACAATTATGCTTTTCTGCTTGGTTTTAGGCCCAAATAGAGTCCATTTCTTGATCCTCTGGGATTTTTGACTATTTTCTTAAAATTATATGGAGCTCTGTGCTGCTTGTGAAGATATAACTGCCGCTCTATTTGCTCCTGGTGTTCTCATGCTCTTGTGGCTGTTGCAGTGATTGGGTACATTGGTAATCCTTGATTAAAAAGCTTGAAAAATAAAATTTCTTCCTATTAAGTAATACTGGTATCACTCAGATTTGACTAAATGGAAAAACTATTTTTGATAGGCTTTCATTAATTTTACCACAAATAACAGTTGGACCCAAAGGAATAAAAGGGGTTTCTCTATGGCGTCATTTGCACCATCACACACATAGTCATCAGGACCAGTAGTTAACTTGAACATCCTCTGACATCATGGTGACTGGCTGGCAGATTATTGCGGCGGTCAGGGGGATATAGATGCCTCCATTATCAAGAATTTTAGACCCATCAAAGGCTATAAGAGGAGAAAAGTTTTTGTAAGGTCTTTTACTTACTGGTTAATTTAGATTGGACTCATACTTTGTTCTGACCAGATATTCCAAAAGTACTATTAATAGATATAAAGGAATGTGGGTTTTCTAGAGGGGGTTTTCCATAGGTTAAGGATTTTAATCCATATAGGTGGGCGTATACCAACACATACTTTAAATGATGTTGTATATGCAGTAATTATAGATCAACTAGTGTTATAATTTTGGAAACCCTACATTATATACCCTCAATAGATTATAATGTGATAACTGTATTATCCGCTGGTTTTAAATTATAATTTTAGATTTTAAATTTATTGCGCGGAAGGCTGACCATGGGACGGACACTTCCAAATATGACTCAGAAGAGACAAAACTTAGTACCAGGGGAGGCGCCCCAGAGAAGCGATGCTATCTCTTGTTGCCAGCGGGAACGCCACTTATGGGGAGGGGGAGGGAACGTGTGAAGGGGCCGTAGCCACTATTGAGCACGTGTGGAGGAAGGGGTCTGATTTGATGAACCAGACTGGGAACCAGGAGGAGACCAGCTGTCAGCGACGCGGTGGGAGATATCCAAACTTCCACGCTTGAAAGTGGTCCACCAAATGAGACCAGAATCTGTGGACAGCTTCTGGGAGGGTGGGGGTGGAGCCAGCGATGGCGTCCAAGACAATCGTGTGGATAGTCCACATGGCGATTGCAACCACCAGAGCACGTAGGGAGGGTGGGAGGGGGAGGCCATTGATGAAGCAAACATATCTCTTGAAAGACTGAAGGGATGCGTTTAATCCTGGCCTAAAAGACGTTGGACTTCGCGCCATATCACTTTAGAGGTGTGGCACTTCTCCAGGCGGTGGAACAGCGTTCCATACTGGCCACACACAACACAGGATGAGTGTAAAGCATTAGAGTGCTCAGCTGTACGATACACCCGCCTCAGGCAGCGCCACACATGGGATCAGACTTGAGGCTGCAACAGAGGATGGTGTGCATATTTCCAGATAGTCTTTTGGGTCTCAGTGGAATAAGGGATGTCCATCATGTCCAGGTAGTCCACCCTGGATAGGACTTGGGGTCGAATGGGGATCACTCCATCATGGATGGGTAGCCCCTGTACCTCTTGTGTAAACTGAGGAGAGGGGCGGCCTCTTCGGGTTGTATGTCCACTAATACAGATTCTCCACTCAGCGCTCCGCATGGAGAGGAGGATTCGTTTGTAGTGGGTTTTAGTCCTGTGATGACCTGTGGCCGATGTGTGTGATGCGAGGTATTTCATCAGGGAGTGGGGGTTTGATGGATTGTTGAGGCCCAAGGCTTGGGAGAAGTTAGAGTGGGCCGCGCAGGACTAGTGTTGGGATGGGAGTGTAGGAGCGGTGATGGCCGCGATCCAGGTGCCCAGGATCTTGGCAGCATGGGCTTTGAAGTCAAGCAGGCCCATGCCACCTTGATGATGAGGGCCAAACATGACCTCTAGCCGTACTGGTGGAGGGCGGCCTGACCAAAGCCATCCTTGCAGCAAAGCATACAGGGATTCGAAGAAGCTTGGGGAGAAGGGGATGGCGTGGGCTCTGAACCAGACTTCGGATAGGAGCATAGAGTTGGCAAGAACAACCCTGCCAGTGAGGGTAGTATGGTGGGCTCTGAGAGAGGCGATTCGCTTCGTCACGTTGTCCAGTATATGGCACTCCATTACTGCTGACGCGTATCCGCCTGCCTCCATCCACATGCCCAGATGGTGTACTGGTCCTATGGTAGGACGTGGCACAAAGGGGAGCACCAGTGGAGCGGTGTGTGTTGAGTTAGTAAGGCGTGGACGTGGGCGAGCAGATGGGCTGGGTTGGGAACTACTTGCTGGGGCCCAGCAGTTCTGAAACCGACCAAGGAGGATGATTTTGGTTTTGGAGGCGTTCAGTGCCGCGTTGCTTACCTAAGAATATTCCTGGATGAGGGCTTCAAGCGCGCGTGCATCTTTGTTATTAGACACCCCCACCATGCAATCATCTGCAAATGCCATCATCTTGACTGGGGTTTGGCCTGGCACATGGACCCCAGTGAGGTGGGCGTTCACATTTCGCAGTAGTGGGTCAAGGCTGAAGTTGTATAAGAGTGGGTGAGGGGGTCCCCTTGTCGCAGGCCCCTTTGAGGGCGGACTACTTCTGTTAGGAAGCCTGGGCCACGCACTGCCATTGTCGCAGATTCCGTGAGCAGCATCACCCAGTTTATGAAGCGGGGGGGTAGGCGGAATTGATGGAGGCAGGCCTTGAGGTATTCCCAGTTTACTCTATCATAGGCATATTGTTGGTCCAAGAATACAAGTGCCCCAGAGGCTGTGGACTGACACACATTAGCCACAGAGTGCACGTTATCCCAAATCGACCTTCTGGGGATAAAACCGAATTGTTCTGGGGAGATGGTGGCAGATGCTACAGTCCCTAAACGGTTAGCCATGATTTTGGTTTAAATCTTGATGTCTGTGTTTGTTAGAGAAATGGAGCGCCAGTTGGCTAAGTCAAGCCTATCCTCTTTCTTGAAGAGTGGACAGTAAAGGCCTCATGTCCTCCTGGTAGGAGGCGCATTTCCAACAGGCTTTAGTTGAGTGAGGCTAGCAGCAATGGGGTTATATATTTAAAATATTTTTTTTGTAGAACTCATATGGAATGCCATCTGGGCCAGGGAATTTTTGGTTTGGCGCACCGTGAATGGCTGTCCATAATTCATTTGGAGTAATTAAATTCATTATTTCTGGGTATCAGAAAATGGTGCAGATATGAGCTCGGTTGAGAAATTCCGCCATTTTGGCCAGCTGAATTGGTTAGGCTCAGTATAACTCGGAGTAATATCTTTGCATTTCGATTGCCACTTCAGCCAGTGTATCCACAATGTAATTATCCGATCTTCATACCTGTGTGCAGGCCATGCTCTGGCGTGGTGCAAATTTTTTTAAAAGAAGTATGCGGTGCACTTGTCACCTTTAGTGATGCGTGTGGCCCTGTATTGGACACAAACCCGATGTTTGTGTTGCCTCTCAAGTGCGTTGAGGTGGGCGGCTGCCTCTGCCCACTTCCGGCCCCATGCAGGGCTATATCCTGTGGCTGAATTGTTGAACTCTAATTGGGCCAATTCCACCAGCGCGCACAATATAACCGCCAATGTGGCTCGTGAGCTTCTGGAGGAGAGATGGTGATAGTGGCGGATGGTGTCTTTTTTGAAAGTTGCCCATGTGGAAATGGGGTCCGTGCAAAATGGTGCAACAAAAGATTTTGCCAAAGTTGCCTCTTCCACCTACATGGAAAATCCTGGTGACGCGAGCTTGGGGGGGCGAATTTTGCACCAATGTGGGGCCTTTGCAACTGTGACGGGTAAGTGGTATGTTATCGAGACCAGTCGGTAGTTGGAGAATTCCATTTTTGTTGTTTTGAAGTGGGAGATGTGGGGTTGAAATTTCGCTGGTGTTAGAATAAGGTTGATGCGGGTCATGGACCTTAGTTGGCTGTTGTGGACGTGGGGATGCATCATGTTTTTGAGCAGTGGGGCATGTCACAGCAGCGCATCCATTAACCCAAGGGTGGCTTTTAGAACGCGTAGTTCTACGTGACCCTGTGGGGCGTGGCATGAGGGCAGCCACTGGTCCGTTGGTGAGGTTAGCCAACAGTTCATGTCGCCAACTAGGAAAGAATTGGGGGGTAGCGGGAGGGATTTGACTGATGAGAAAAATTCCTGACGTTTGTGTGCACTGTTTGGGGCATAAATGTTGATGATTGTGTGCGCTACATCAGCCCACAAGAAGGTGACAACGAGCACTCAGCGATTTAGGAATGTTTCTGAGGATGTGAATCTGAAAAAATTGTTTTTCCGAATTAGCACCCCACAGTGCTTTGACCAAAAGGATAGGGATGGTAGGAGCATTGTTTTCCAAGCTTCCTCAGAACCTTGTGGACAGTGGGACTCCTGGATGGCCAGGATATCGACGGGTAAATTTTTTTGTTAAAAACTCAGTTTCCTAGCCCAGGATGGGGAGGCCTTGAGTCTGGCGATATTCACCATCCCTTAGAGTGAAGGTTTCCCCCATCGCACCTTAGGTGTGAGGGGTGGGCCCCTGGGCCCACCTGCCTCTTCCAGGTCCCCACAGGATTTCACAGCAGCGTGGGTGTTAGCAGCAACGCTATTGGGGTTTTTGTTAATTTTTGTGGAAAGAGTCACATTGGCTTTGGCCTTCGCTTTCTGTTTTCCCAACGTTGGATGAATTTTTTGTGGTGCAGATAAGTTTGGTGCACTGTCAAGTGGGGCAAATTATTTTTTTTGGTTGGGATAGGTCCCAAGTCGGTTTTGACTGGAGCTTGGGTGCAGCGATTGGGTGAGATCGAATCTCCCATCAGATCCTCAGATTGAGTGGCCCACTTGGCATGGGCTTCCCAATCTGATTGGGTGATGGATTCCCGAGTTGCTTCCGCCGTGAAGGTCTCCATGTCCTCCTGGCGTTGTGAGTGTGGGATGGTGGTGGTGACCTTGGCCGCTTCCTTGGCCGCGGCCCTACAGGCCTGCTTGGCCTTCTTCTACTCCTGTGGGGAGATGGGCTTTACCAATAGGTAGCAGCCTTGTGCTCCCCACGGGAAAGCCTCCTTGGTGCTTGCAGTTGGTTCATAGTGCGCCTCTAAGCTGGCCATGGCTGCCAAGGGGTGCTCTTGGAATGTGACACCCTCCTTGATGGGGCGTGCGTGCGCCTTATGGCCAAATGCATCACAGTGGGTGCAAATGGGGGTCGCGCTATCCACGGTTACCTGGAATGGGTGGGTGGTATGCCCTGCGATGTCAATAAAGGTTGAGTGCGAGATCTGAGTTAGGTCCTTCGTGATCTCCTCAGTTGGGGTCAGAACTGCAATGGCTTTGCCGGTGCACAGGTGTGGCATCAGCGTGAAACGTTGCATTTCAAAAGATTGTATTTTGCCATATATGGTGAGACCATCTTTCAGGTGTTGCTCCAAAATGTCACATTTTACTGTAGTAGGCAAAAAGTCAAACGGGAGGAAATTTGGTTTGATTTTGTCCATCTGGTGCATTTAGTTTCGATGACCCATTGCCCTTTGGGGAGGTCGACCACTATGTGCACCGCTGCAGCCTCGTCTGCTGCTATTTTGTTTTTGAAACCTAGGTCCATCCAACCGTGTGACATGGAGTGTGGTGCAACATACACTGCGGTCAGGAAAATTTTGAACATCTTCACAAAATTTTTCCCATAAGGCTGTTTTTTGGATGTCCAGATACACACAGACTCTGAATTCCACCGATGAAAGTGGCTGGGAGTGTGGCGTGTTGATGTACTGGTTGCATCATGCTTGCCATGTGAGTATCTCCAGGAAAATTGTGACCGCCAGTTTTTTTAGATTTTTTTCTATTCCGCTGGATTCTCCGGGGCGTTTTTGAACGTTAGAGGCTGCGGGCCTTCCGCCTGCTCCTCTTGCCTTGCTTGCCCAACTGCTCCCAGACATGGGCGCAGACTAATCTCCTCTATGAGATTATCAAACTAGATTTAGTCTTGAATTGAATAGGTTGCAAAAGTGTTTGCAACGAGAAAGAAAAGTTGGTTTTAATTATAATAAGAAGACTTATTTTGGATGTTAAGCTATCATGGATAATAAATATCATTTAGGTTTAATTTTCTATAGAATACTAGTATTACTTTCTGAACATAAATTTGCCAAATTATTTATGTTCAATCAGGGATAATCCTCAACAATGTTTAAGAAGTGTTTTAATTATTAATTAAAATTTATAACTATAATTCTTCACATATTGATCAGGGTTTGTCAGCAATTAAAAACGGGTTTTATTGGAAATTACTGAAGCATTGATAACACTTTTATAGGCAGTGACTTGCAGTTTATCTTAAAACAACGTATTCTGTTACAAATGGGAAATGGTCTCATTACCTGAGCAGTTTGCTAGCCAAATAAGGTTAATCAGCTGTGTTTGGATAAAGGCGTTGGACACGCTATTTCCTAATCTAACCCAAGAGGGGTTGTGGCCTAGTCAGCATCAGAATCTGAATAGGCGGATGAGTTATTTATCTTTTTAAGACAACTCATAAGGGTTAAATTATCAGCAATGAAGCCATTCCCATTGAGGCTCCAAAAGAAGAGTTGGTCGCTGATACTTTTTCATATTAATCCATGTTTATTATATATATAGGACATTAGTATAGACAACTTTGATAAAAATTGGATAGTTGTATAAATATATTGTGTTCTTATGATTATAGTGTAGAAAATAGTTTTATCTTATTTATTTGTCTTGTGCCAACTCCTAGGATTATAATTGAAGGGATCATTTTCTCTTGTCCAAATTGTTCTCTAGTATTCCTGTAGAATAATTCAAAAGCTCATTTCCTTTGTCAAGGAGTGCCTTCCAGTTACCAGAAGAAATATCATGAGAATTTTTAGCGGTGAGTATTTAATCAAATTAATTGTGAAGAACTCAACTAGGACAATTGTCTTTATAAAATTATCAATATACCTATATCTTTTAATCAACAATAATACAATGCACACCTCAATCTATGCAGTAAACACAAATAATGTTACATTTGGTGCCCACTGTGGGAGTAGTTGAGTTTTTAAACCAAATACTATGTTAGAAGTTATTAGCATATTTCATACAAGAATGAACTCCAGAATTTGTGGACAGAACTATAAACGGTGAACAAGTATATACTGAATTCAGCGTCACAATCCAATCTGGCCACTTTGGATGATCAAGTGACTAAAGCAGAGGAAGAAATCGAATTGGTTTTAAGATGAATGATGATTTTTATGGGAAAATTACCTCCTTAAATTGGAAGGAGACTGAAGTAATTGAGAAATTGATGCTTTAGAAGGCTGCTTAGGAAGCGGATAAGGAATGATTCTTCCAGAATCAAGATAATGTAATGAAACACTTTAAGCAGCTACAAGACCTCAAAATTATAAGTGTCATTGCACCCAGATAGAGGTGTATTGAGCTTACAATAAACTAGATGAATAAAGTTCCGCTAGGTAAGTACAGCTCAAAGAATTATGTCTGGAATTTATAATGAAATTCTGTAGATGACCCCTGAGAATACCCCATTATTGGTAAAGTTACTGGGCATGTACCTCAATTGATAATTTAGAATTAACTGATCATCACATTATCCTAATTTGGATAATGCTGATTTGAATTGGCAAATAAGATCAGTATCAACATTGAATATCAAAAGGAATCATAGGAAAGAGCTGCCGGATTGTCCAGATCTAAATGGAAAAGCAGCCCATATCCATCCTAGGAGAATATCAGTTCAATAGCAGAACTCTGATCAGAAGAATTCACTTTCTGAACGAAAGTTCAGATTTAATAAGAGATTAAACAATCCGCATAGAAAGAGAGTGGCATAAAGGGAAAGTGTGGAATTCTTTAAACAGATCATTTTTTAGTACTAGATGGTCCTCTTTAAACAGATCATTGGACTTTCAAGTTTGGTCATTGAAAATGGCATAGTTGCCATTATTTCACTATTTTTAATGGTTCAAAAATAACTTAATCTAAAATTATGAAAGTAAACTAGTTATTGTTATTATTTCATTATTTTATTATTGCATTATTTTTATAATACTTTGAAGTAGCTTAATTTAAATCTATATTACAAAAACATATAATTACTCTCTTTCTGCTTAGCATAACTTTCCAAGAAAATTATACAAAAACACAGAAAGTAAATTTCAAATGCCCACTATAGTTTCGCTCCAGTGTCCTCAGATTCTCCATTAGCTGCTCCAGTGTGGGGTAGCGGCGAAACTCCCCCTGCCATTTTCTGTTTGGCAGAAAAATGCGCTTGGACTGTCTCACCCAGTTATACCAAACCACTGGGATGATTTGTTCCACTCAAGGATCTTAATGCCCACCTCACTTGTACCCAAGAGGTACCTCGTTTTTCCTGGTGCTCCCCTAGAGCAACATAAATTTCAGCCTTAGGGTCAATTATGGGAAACGTTTCCCATACCATGACCAAGCCATTATCAAAATGGCTCATGTGGTGGTGACTCCCACCAGTTTTATTGATTTCTGCCCTTATAAGGGGTATTTCAATCTCACCTTCACCTGTGAAGCTGATGCCGCCACTGCGGCAACTGTGCCCCTGGTATTCCAGGGTACCCCTCTCCCAAAACTTGGACCCTGCTCCCAGCAGATACCACTTTGATGGTTCAATTCACTGGTTTGTTCACCATTTCCCCCTGAAGTTCTCCACAGGAGCTGATAGACGGTTTAGAAGCCTATGGCTCCAACCCCATTATACAATTTGTGGTCCCAAATGGGGCCACACAACTCGCTGGGCCTTGGGCATATGCCACAATCAGCCCTGAATTTAGCAAAATCACCATTTTGATTCCCCTCGCACTGTCATTCCTTCTGCCCCTGACCATCCGTTCTGGGCCTGCGTTGAGGGTGGACAGATGATCTGTACATCCTGTTTCAAGTTGGACCACTCAAAACGCAAGTGCCCCTCCTTAGCTACTTCTGACGTCTCTTACTTTTTGTCCGCTGACCTCCAATCCGCAACCCACTCCACGCCAGCTCCAGTATGGGGTACAATCCTACCTCCCCTCCCCTAAATCCTGTTGCTGCAGCTGCACATGCAGCCACTAAGCAGCCTCCACCTCGCCCCAGTGCCACACATGATTCCTTCAATCAAGCATCTGCTTGGACCCCTGTTCAGTCCCATGCTTCCTCCAAAGAATCAACTAAAACCTCAATCATACGCCAATTCATCAATTCAATTAACCCAGAACCCATGGGAGTTATTGGCTGAAATTGACTAATCAGGTAATATCATTGAAGTACCAGCTCTGCAAATCAAGCAGTTTGGTAATGCAGAATGGGATGCTGAATACCCCCCTCATTTATATGCCCCATAGCCAGATGCCAAATCATTTTACAGTGACCACCATCTGGCAGTTGAAGCAGCTACCTCACCAGATTGATGTCCCCTCTGCAAAGCTGTTGCCAAATCAGTAACACTGCTCAAAGGAGGTATTCCCCCTCCTATTATTCCTCAACCCTCACCCCAAAAAGTAAAATTAAGTGAATCATTTGCATAAAAATATCAACAACGCTATCCAGAACTTGGTGACTTTAGCATGGAATCCTAAAGCCAAGATTACCTGAACCAATATTGCCACGTTCATTACTCCCAGAAACCCGCATTAAAGCCAAAAAAGCTTTAGCTAAATATATCAGCGCCATTCTTTAAGCTGAAATTTCCATGAGATATTAATCATTAGTGATATTAAACCACATGCTGTCATTTCCCTGATGCCCTTGCTATCTTCCTTGACATATACCCTACTCTGGTATGAGGAAGCTGCTGCCAAAGATGAGCCCCCTGATTCCCCTCCCCTTCCACCATGGTTGGATAAGCGGTTTTCTGCTGCCCATATAATTGGTTGTTTTTATTTGGTGTGTTTCATTTTAATCCACTCATTTTAGGTTTTGTTTGAATTGATTAGTTATGTTAGTTTTTAGTTTTTGGTTTTGGTAATGTCCATCACCTGGTCTGCTTACCCCAAATAAATCAAACAAAAATATAGAAATAAACAGTTTCATACTAGCAACCATAAAACTTTTCTCTCTCATTGCAAACAATTTTGCAACAAATTCGATTCAAGTCTAGGTAAGTTTATTATCTCATCAATGAGATTAGTGTGCACCCCAATGTTGGGTAGCAGTTGGGTGAGCAAAGTTAAGGGCACAGGAGCGGGCCCCACTCCAAACAAGTTTTGTAAACACCCCAGCAAAACTGGAAGCCTAGATAAGATTAATAGTAAAAACTGGTGGTTAGCTTTTCCCAATAATTTTGGCCTGGCAAGCGCGTTGCAACCAGTTCATCAATATGCCGCACTCCCAGCTACTGTCACCAGTGGAGCATGGGGTGTGATTCTTCCTGTATATACAACAAATGGCTCTTTGAGAAGAGTTTTATGGAGATGTACACACACATTTCCCAAATGCAGTGTACGTCACACCGCACTCCATGCCTTGCAGTTGGCTGGATCTTGGGTTTGAAAAAAAATGTGGTGGATGAAGCCACATAAATGTGGGTGGTGGTGGATCTCCCAGACAGTCAATGGGTAATCAACACAAAGCGCACTTGTTGGACTAAATCTAATCAAATTTTTGTACCTTTTGACTTCCTACCTACAACAATTAAGCGCACTGTGCTGGAGCACCACCTGAAGGCTGGGCTTGATGAATATGGGGAAATCCAATCCTTTGAGATGCAGCACTTTACACTCATGTTGGACCTGTGCATGGGCAAAGCAATTGCTGTCCTCACCCTGTCTTCAGGGGAAGTGGAAGATTTGACTCAAATCCCCCACACCACTTTTATGAGAATTAGGCAAAATTCCTGCCCATTCTGGGTCACCATGGATAGCGCGCCTCCTATATGCAACTTCTGTCACACTTTTGGCCACAAGGCCCATACCTGCCCCACCAAGGATAGCATTACTCAAAACGAAATCATCCCAGATGTAATGAACAGTTCAGACGCCCACTATGAACTGACAATAGACACTGATGTCACCTTCCCATGGGGCGCGCCTGGGTGCTACATTTAATTTAAGCCTGTGTCCCCGCAGGAGTGTAAGAAAACTAAGCAGGCCCACAGAGTGGTATCCGAGGCAGCGGCCACATTTGTGATCCTGCCCATCCAGCTCCAGGAGGACATTGAATCAATTGCTGCAGAAGCGGCTCACAAATGCTTCTACCAATCAGATTGGGCCACCCAAGCTGACAACCCAATGGGTGAGTTGAATTCACCTGACCAATTCTAACAAGCCTCAATAGAAGTCGAGTTGCCCATTAATTTACCTACTGAACTTTCACCAACATGCAATGGTACACCCGGGTGCACATAACGCCAACCCCACAGCAAAAGCATCCCATACTGACCCATACTCTGTAGCACATGGTACCCATGCTGCCATACAGTGACGTGCTGAAAAAGAGAAGGCTGAAGAGCATGGATGCCCTTCCCCTTGCACCTAGGGTGCAATGGGGGGAGCCTTTACTATAGGGACGTTGAACATCATTGGACTCAAGGCCTCACCGTCCCAAGCTAAGAAACTGAATTTTTAAAAAATAGTTTACCCATGGTAATCCCGGCCATTCAGAAAACCACTGTCTGCGCAGTGCAGAGGACACATGGGCAATCTTGCTCCTATCTTCCCTTTCATTTTTTCATCACACTGTGGGGTGTTTATTTGAGCGACCTGAAATTTTAAATTAATTTCATCAAATTTGTACCTTGATGGCTGTGTCCTTTTTGTATCCTTTTTGTGGGATGATGATGTGCACACTGTCATTAATATATACGCCCCAACCTGTGCACAAAATTCATTGAGAATTCTTCTCAGCCATTAATTCAAATCCGCTTCCCCAAGACTCATTTGTGGTGGGTGACACGAACTGCTGGACCAATCCAGCCACTGACCGCTGACCCTCATCGCCTACACCCCTGCAGGGGCATGTAGAAATTCACATTCTAAAGGCCACTATGGGGTTATTTGATACTATCCCACATCATGCACCTCTGCTCACAAACATGTCTTGTCCCCATGTGCACAACGGCCAGCTGAGGTCTATATCCTGCATTAACTTTATTCTAGCACTGTTGTAATTTAAGTCTCAAATTGCCCACTTTATGATGACAAAAATTTAATTTATCTGACCACAGGATGGTATCAATTTCCTTCTCTTTGTCACATCCAGCGGCACAGGCACCAAAGTGGTGCAAACTCCTCCCAGCCGAGATCTTGTTGCCCAGGTTTTACTTGTAGGTGAACACTAAAACCTCAGCTCTAGAATTTACCACACCGTTATATGCAGACCCACTTTCTACCTGGTCAACCTTCAAAGCAAACACCATCCGCCAGGCATGCCACATCTCATCATTTCACTCTCGAGCTGCCTCAGCAATCATTTTATGCATGCTGGCAGAAGTGGACTACCTGGAAACTAATGTTCCTGTGGCAGGCTGCAGCCCAGTTTGGGGTCGTAAGTGGGCAGAAGTGTCCACTCGCCTCAACGCACTGGTAAGGCAACACAAACAAAGAGTTTGTGTTCAGTATAAGAAAAAATATAATGGCGGGTGACACGTGCTCCACTTACTTTTTGAAAATTATTCACATCATGACAGAGCTTGGCTTGCACACAGGTGAGGCAGTCAGACCACTCCATTGCAGATTATCCAGCTAAAGTGGCATTCAAAGTTAAAAATTATTACTCCAAATTGTATCACTCTGATCCAGTTCAGCTGGCTGAATTTGCCAAATTTCTTAAAAGTGCACATATTTTCACAATTTTCCGCTATCTGGAGTTGATGAAATTAATTTTTGGACAATCTCTGGTCTGCTGTTTACAGTGCACTGTACAGGAAATGCCCAGGTCCAGACGGGATTCCTTATGAGTTCTATAAGAAATACCTTAAATATTTTTCCTCCTTGTTGCTTGCCTCAATGAACCAGTGCCTAATGGAGACGTGCCTCAACCCTGAAATACAAGAGGACTACACAATCACATTGTATAGGAAGAGGAATAAGCTGGACTTAGTCTAATGGCGCACCATGTCACTTAATAACACAGATACTAAACTTTTTACTAAAATTATGACAAACCGCCTAGGGTAGTTGCATCTTCTCTCATTTCCCCTGAGCAATTTGTCTCTATTATCAAACCGTCTATTTGGGACAACATACATACTGTAACCAACGTCTGCCAATCCACGGCTTCTGGAGCACTTGTTTTTTATACCAGCAGAAGGCCTATGATAGAGTCAACTGGGATTACCTCAAAGCCTGCCTCCACAAGTTCCACCTCCCCCTTTGTATCATTAATTGGGCGATGTTGCTCACGGAATCAGCCACAATGGCTGTGCATGGCCCTGGCTTCCTCACGGATGTAGTTCTCCCTCAAAGGGGCCTACGCCAAGGGGACCTTTGAGCCCAAATATATAACTTCAGCCTTGACCCGCTTTTGCACAACGTGAATGCCCGCCTTACTGGTGTCCATGTGCAAGGCCAAGCACCAGTCAAGATGTTGGCGTTTGCTGATAAATTGTGTGGTTGGGGTGTCTAACAATCATGATGCACGCGTGCTTGAAGCTACTATCCATGGTTACTCCAGGGTAAGTAACGTTGCACTTAACATCTCCAAAACCGAAATCATCCTCCTTGGTCAGTACCAAGACCGCTGGTCACCAGAGCCCCGTTTTCTACCTGCTTCAGCAACTGGCTCACAGGTTCACTTACCCTCCCACCCTACCCCACCCCACTCGTGCTCCCTTTTGTGACAAGACCCACTGACGGTCCATTCCACCATTTGGGGGTGTGGCTAGAGGCGGTAGGGTACGCCTCAACAGTGATAGAGCACCATATTCTGGACAACATTACAAAGCGCATAGCTTCCCTCAGAGCTCGCCAAACCTCCCTTACAGGCAGGGTAGTGCTAACCAACTCTATGCTCTTTTCTAAATTTTGGTTTGGGGCCCACGCCATCGCTTTTTCCCCTTATTTCTTCAAGTCATAATACGCCCTTCTGCAAGAATGGCTTTGGTTAGGCGCTGACTGCTAGTGCGCCTAAATGTCATGTTTGGCCCTCACCATAGTGGTGGTATGGGTCTGATCAACTTTGAGGTCCATCCCGCCAAAACCCTTGGCACCTGGATTGCAGCAGTCACTAACCCAACTCTCTCAGACCAGCATTGGTCACGCGCGGCCCACTCCAACTTTTTCCGCGCCCTGGGCCTCAGAAATCCTACCCACCCCCATTTTCTATTAAAATAAATTGCCTCACACCCTTCTGCTGCGGGCCCACATGTGAAGTCGCCAAACTTCATAAGAATTCTCCTCTCCATGTGGAGCGCTGAGTGGAGAATTTGCATCAGTGGGCACACCGCCCAGAGGGGGCGCCCAACTCCTCAGCTCACTAAAGAAGTACATGGCCAAGCCATTATGAACAATGTGATACACATGAGGACCCCTGTCATGGCCAGGGTGGACTACCTGGACATTTTGGACATCCCCTACTCCCTCAATACCCAGAAAGCCATTTGAAAGTATGCCCACCACCCTCTTCTGCAGCCACATATTTGTTCCCACATGTGGCGATGCTTGAAGTGGGTATACCATACTGCCAAGATCTCTGATGCTTTGCACTCATCTTGTGCCATGTGTGCACAGTATAAAACTTTGGTTAAACGCCTGGAGGAGTGCCCCCATCAAAAGCAATCTGGCGTGAGGTTCAGAGTCTCTTTCTCCAGGATCAGACACAGCCCTTCAGCCTATCTATGGACATCTTCGCCTTGTCCTTGATTTCCCCTCTACCACCTTCCCTCTGAGCCTTAGTGGTTTCAAACGCTATGTGTACAATCCACGCGGTTGTCTTGGATGCTATCTCAGGCTCTACTCCCACCCTCCAGGAAGCTGTACGCCTGTTACAGTCACACCTCGTGGACCACTAACAAGCATGGTTGTTTGGGTACCTTCTATCTTGACGCTGTCAGTTGGTCTCAACCTGGTTTCAGGTTTAGTTCATCACTTCAGACCCCTTCCTGCATCTGTGCTCAATAGTGGCACACTCTTGCACACGTAACCCCCTTCCATTTCTTTGCTTTCCCGCTGGCAACAGGAGATAGCGTTTGATTCTCTGGGGTACCCCTCTGGTTGGTATTAGCTCTTTTTGTTTACATATTGGAGTATCCGTCCCCTGGTCAGCCTTCCCCAAATTAAATTTGAAAATTATACTAGCAACCCTAAACTTATTATAGAAAAAGGAATAAAAGGCCCTAAAAATGTTTCAATTATGAGTTTTTAATAAAAAAATTAAATTTGCACTACATAAAAATTTAATTATAAAATATACAACATGAATTCCTATAGCTAAGCCCAAGATAAACTCAGATGCCTAATTAAATTCTTATTCTCTTTAACTTGTAACCAAAGATCACTACTGGGGCTATGTATCTTACTGACCATAGTGCAAAGTTTTACCATAACATGTTATAGTTTTATGCAGACATTTTGTCTGTTCTCTAGAGTACTCTCTTTACTATAAACTGCTTCCTGGTTGGTCTTTTTACTCTATTGTCAACCATTGATAAAGGATCAGTCCATAACACCTTCTGCCACAGTAGCAACAGAAGAATTTCAGTATACTCCAAAATTACATATTTTTGACTGGGATAATTATCTGGCATTTTTTGCCTATTTGAATTAACAATGTTTGGATATGGCGAGCATTGAAAAAAAGCAAAAGTTATGAATCTCTTTGACACAGATTGTCAAAATTCTGGTGTCATCACATCTCAATGGGGATAATTGGAGGTACAAATGTTCCAAAGAGGCGATCATGAACAAGTTCAGCAGAGCTGAGTGTGGCCTAGCCACAAGCAAGAGTTCATGTGAATCCAAAACAAAAATGAATAAACATTAGGCGCTTTAACTTACCATTTTTACCAGGAAGCACAAACCTTGGCAGCTGCAATAGTATTATCAGACTTTGATTCATGCATTAAAACGTAGATGGCTAAAAACTTTTCTCTCTCGTTGCAATCATATTTGCAATCTATTCAATTCAAGTCTGAATCTAGTTTGATAATCTCACAGAGGAGATTAGTCTGCGCCCATGTCAGTAACAGTTGGGCAAGTAAGGTAAGAGGCACAGGTGCTAGTCCCACAACCTCCAATGTTCAAAAACGCCCTGAAGAAAACGGTGGAATAAAAAAAATAAAAAACTGGCGGTCACTATTTCCCCAGAAATCCTCACTTAGCAAGCGCGATGCAACCAATACATCAACACGCCACACTCCCAACCACTCTCGTCGGTGGAATATGGAGTCTGGGTGTTTCTGGACATCCAAAAAACAGCGTTATGGGAAAAATTTTGTGGGGATGTGCACACTTTTTCCCAACCGCGGTGTATGTCGCACCTCACTCCATGTCACGTGGTTGGCTGGACCTCAGTTTTGAAAACAAGGAGGCAGCAGATGAAGCTGCTGTGGTGCGCATAGTGATCAACCTCCCTGAAGGGCAACGAGTTATCAAAATCAAACGCACCAGATGGATAAAATCCAACCAAATTTTCCTCACGTTTGACTTTTTGCCCACTACAGTCAAACGTGCCATTCTGGAGTAGCACCTAAAAGATGGTCTCACCATATATGGCGAAATACAGTCCTTTGAGATGCAACGCTTTACGATGATGCCACTCCTGTGCACTGGCAAAGCCATTGCAGTTCTGACTCCAACTGAGGATATCATGAAGGACCTAACCCAGATCCCGCACTCCACATATATCAATATCATAGGCATACCACTCACCCTTTCCGGGTAACCATAGACAGAGCACCCCCCATCTGCACCCACTGTGACGCGTTTAACCATAAGGCACATGCATGCCCCACCAAGGAGGGCATCACATTCCAAGAGCACCCCTCAGCGGCCATGGCCAGCAGAGAGGCGCACTACAAACCAACCACCAGCACCAAAGAGGCTTTCCCATGGGGAGAATAAGGCTGCTACCTACTAGTAAAGCCTATCTCCCCTCAAGAGTGGAAGAAGGCCAAACAGGCCCGCAGGGCCACAGCCAAGGAAGCGGCCAAAGTCACCTCCACTATCCCACACTCCGAATGCCAGGAGGACATCAAAACCTTCGCAGCGGAAGTAAAACAGGAATCCCTCAACCAATCATGTTGGGAAGCCCATGCCAATTGGGCCACCCAATCTGAGGATCCAATGGGTGACTCAATCTCACCTGACCTTTGCAACCAAGCCCCAGTTGAAACCAAATTGGTTTCCAACCTACCTGAAATTTTTTTTTGACCTGAACGTTGGTGCACCAAACTCATCTGCACCGCAAAAAATTTGTTCAACGTTGGGGAAACAAAAAGCAAAGGCTAAAGCCAACGCGAATCTTTCTGCTAAAATTAACAAAACTACCTATAGCGTTGCTGCAAACACCCGCGCTGCTGTGAAGGCCCATGGGGATCTAGATGAGGAAAGTAGGCCTGGGTGCCCACCCCCTTCGCACCTAAGGTGCAATGGGGAAAACCTTTACTTTAGGGACGTTGAATATCGCTGGACTTAAGGCCTCACTGTCCTGGGCTAGGAAACTGAGTTTTTTACAAAAAAATTTACCCGTGGACATCCTGGCCATCCAGGAGTCCCACTGTCCACGAGGTTCCAAGGATGCTTGGAAAACCATGCTCCTCCCTTCCCTATCCTTCTGGTCAGAGCACTGTGGGGTGCTAGTTCAGAAAAACATTTTTTTAGATTTTTATTGTTGGATCCTTCCTCAATGGCCAAGTCCTCATTGTCACTTTCTCGTGGGCCGATGTGGTGCATGCTATTGTCAACATCTATGCCCCAACATGTGCACGAGAGCATCAAGAATCTTTCTCGTCAGTCAAATCCCTTCTGCTACCCCTGAACCTTTCATAGTCAGTGACATGAACTGTTGGCTAAACTCACCCATGGACTGTTGGCCCTCCTCCTCCCACACCCCCAGGGCCACATAGAACTTCACATTCTAAAGGCCACCCTTGAGTTAATAGCTGCACTGCCGCGGCAAGCCCCGCTGCTCAAAAACATGATGCGCCCCCACATCCACAACGGCCAGTTTAAGGTCCAACCCGCATCTACCTTATCCTCACACTGGCGAAACTTCAATCTCACATTTCCCACTTCCAAACAACGAAAATAGAATTCTCTGACCACCGGCTGGTCTCAATAGCCTACCACTTACCTGTCACAGTAGCTAAGGCCCCACATTGGTGCAAACTCCACCCCCCAAACTTGCGACACCAGGATTTTCCACTTGGGTGGAATCAGTAACTTTGGCAAAAGAGTTTGTTACGCTTTCTTGCACGGACCCAATTTCCACATGGTCAGCCTTTAAAGAGGATACCATCCGCCACTCTTGCCACCTCTCCTCCTGACACTCATGAGCTACATCAGCCGTCATTTTGCGCACTCTGGCAGAGTTGGCACACCTGGAGTCCAACATCCCAGCCATGGGCTACAGCCCTGCATGGGGCAGAAGTGGTCAGAAGCAGCTGCCCACCTCAACGCGCTTGAAAGGCAGCACAAACATCGGGTTTGTGTTCAGTACAGAGCCAAACGCATTACAGAGGGCGACAAGTGCACCGCATATCTTAAAAAAATTCTTCACACCACGCCAGAGCATGGCCTGCACACAGCTGCAGAGATCGGATGATTCCGTCGCGGATATGCCAGTTGAAGTGGCAATGAAAATACAAAAGTATTAATCCAAGCTATACCAATCTGATTCAATTCAGCTGGCCAAAGTGGTAAAATTTTTGACCGCACCCATATCTGCACCATTTTCTGATACCAGAATTAATGAATTTGATTACTCCAAATGAACTCTGGACAGCCATCCGCGGTGCACCAAATTGGAAATGCCCAGGCCCAGATGGCATTCCATATGAATTCTACAAAAAGTACTTCGGTATATATCCCCACTGCTGCTTGCCTCCCTTAACCAGAGCCTTCTGCAAACACGCCTTCTACCAGGAGGACAAGAGGCCTTCACCGTCAAACTCTTCAAGAAAGGGGACAAGATAGACTTAGCCAACTGGTGGCCCATTTCTTTAACTAACATGGATACAAAAATTTTAACTAAAATAATGGCTAACCGTTTAGAGATTGTAGCATCTGCCACCATCTCCCCAGAGCAATTTGGTTTCATACCCAGAAGGTCAATTTGGGTCAACGTGCACTATGTGGCTAACGCATGCCAGTCCACAGCCTCTGGGGCACTTGGATTTTTTGGACCAACAGAAGGCCTATGATAGAGTAAACTGGGAATACCTCAGGGCCTGCCTCCATCAATTCTGACTAACCCCCTTGCATCATCAACTGGGCAATGCTGCTCACAGAATCTGCAACAATGGCAGTGCGTGGCCCTGGCTTCCTAATGGAAGTAGTCCACCCTCAAAGGGGCTTATGACAAGGGGACCCCCTTAGCCCACTCTTATATAACTTCAGCCTTGACCCACTACTTCGAAACGTGAATGCCCACCTCAATGGGGTCCATGTACCAGGCCAAGCCCCAGTCAAGATGATGGCGTTTGCAGATGACTGTGTGGTTGGGGTTTCTAATAATAAAGACACACGCGCGCTTGAAGCTCTCATCCAGGAATATTCACGGGTAAGTAATGCTGCACTGAACGCTTCCAAAACTGAAATCATCCTTCTTGGTCAGTATCAAACCTGCTGTGCCCCAGCGACCAGTGCCCAGCCTGGCCCATCTGCTCGCACATGTGCTCGCCTTCCCTGCTCACCCTACACCACCCCACTTGTGCTCCCCTTCGTGCCACGCCCTACCATAGGGCCTGTCCGCCATCTGGGCGTGTGGGTAGAGGCAGGCGGGTATGCCTCAGCAGTAATGGAAAGTCATATTCTAACAACGTGACGAAGTGCATCGCCTCCCTCAGAGCCCGCCATACCTCCCTTACTGGCAGGGTTGTCTTAGCCAACTCCATGCTCCTCTCCAAAGTCTGGTTTGGAGCCCACGCCATCGCCTTCTCCCCAGGTTTTTTCAAAACCATGTATGCCCTTCTGCAAGGATGGCTTTGGTCAGGCCGCCCACCACCAGTATGGCTTGAGGTCATGTTTGGCCCTCATCATCATGGTGGCATGGGCCTGCTTGACTTCAAAGCCCATGCTGCCAAGATCCTGGGCACCTGGATTGCAGCTGTCACCGCCCCTACGCTCCCCTCCCAACACTGGTCCCACGCGGCCCGCTCCAACTTCTCCCGCGCCTTGGGCCTTAACAATCCATCGAACCTCACTCCTTGATGAAGTATCTGGCTTCCCACCTATCGGCCACAGGTCCTCACAGTACTAAAACCCAATACAAACTAATCCTCCTCTCCATGCTTAGCGCTGAGTGAAGAATTTGTATTAGCGTACTCACAGCCCAGAGACGCCGCCCCTCTCCTCAGTTCACACAAGAGGTACAGGGGCTACCCATTCGAGATGGCGTGATCCCCACACGGCCCCATGTCTTATCCAGGGTGGACTACCTGGACATGATGGACATCCCTTACTCCATTGAGACCCAGAAGACTATTTGGAAATACGCACACCACCCTCTGTTGCAGCCTCAAATCCGTTCCCATTTTGGCGCTGCCTGAGGCAGGTGTACTGAACGGCTGAGCGCTCTAATGCCTTACGCTCATCCTGCGTCGTGTGTGGCCAGTATGAACTCTGTTCAGCACCTAAAGAAGTGTCCTACCTCTAAAGTGATATGGTGCGAAGTCCAACGTCTGCTAGGCCAGGATCAAACACATCCCTTCAGTCTGTCAAGAGATATGTTTGCTATATCCATGATATCCCCCCTTCCACCCTCCCTCTGTGCTCTGGTGGTCACAATTTGCCATGTGGACTATCCACACGATTGTATTGAATGCCATCGCAGGCTCCACCTCACCCTCCCAGAAGCTGTCCACAGATTCTGGTCTCATTTGGTGGACTACTTCCAGGCGTGGATATTTTAGTACCTCCCACCACGTCGCCGTCAGCTAGTCTCCTCCTGGTTCCCAGTTTGGTTCATCAAATCGGACCCTTTCCTTCACATGTGTTCAATAGTGGCTACGGCCCCTTCACACGGCCCCTCCTCCTCCCAATAGTGGCGTTCCCGCTGGCAACAAGAGATAGCATCGCTTCTCTGGGGTGCCTTCCCTGTTACTAAGTTTCGTTTTTTTTGGGTCAAAATTTGGAAGTGTCCATCCCCTGGTTGGCCTTCCTCGCAATAAATTTAAATTTAAAATAAAGATGGCCCTTTGGCCCTATAAAGTCCTACACTGAGCCATGGTTTCTGCTATGGAAAATCAGGCCTCCATTTCACAGATGATAAAGTATCTCATTTTGTAGGATCACCATTAAGAGCACCTCATTGAACCTTTAAATCTGTTCTTACTAGAATAATCATAACACAGTGAAGTTTATTGAGAGAATTTAGAATTTAAAAAAATAATAGTAATGGTAAACAAAATTAAAGGACCAAAATGGATGGATAAATCTCAACCACTGCCAAACATGTGGAAAAACTGGACATTTCGCCGTTCAAATTTGCAGCAAAGAAGCCTAAGGAACAAGTAAATCTAGCTCTGGCCAAAGAGAAGGAAAATGTGCAAGGTTTGGGAAAAGAATTATCAGTCTAGTTTAAACAATCTAACACAGCAATCATTCCTGTCCACCTTGAAATTTTTAATGATGCTTGAATACATACAATTCTATTTGTAGTTGAAGATACACCTGATGCACTCTATCAGGTTGTAAATTTGGATTTAAATGCAATAACCAGAGCAATGATGAAGAGTATTGACTCAGAGTTTATTAAAGAGGTCACTCAACCTCATGCTCTTCATAAAGCAGAAAAGAAAAGAACTGCCAAGAACGCCAAAATTTTTTTAAGGCAAAACTTGATTAAGTGAGCATTTCTATTCTATCAGTGTAATAAAAGAATCCTTCCTGATTTATCCGCACATAATAATACTCTAGATTTGGCAACTGATGCTAAATCTACTCAGTAAACATTTTATACAATACTTTTAATATATGGGTGTGGATATTTTAGTCAGTCAAGTAAAAGTACAGGCAATAATTAATAGCGGAGCACCCATTAATATTATTTTAACCAAGTTGGTGAAGCCAATGAAGAGCTATCCAAATTTGGAACACCAGAAAAATATGGAACTTCCATACTGAATACTACAGCATCCTGTGGGGCATACAGTGCACTGCCTCTTTCATTCAGATTGCTAGTGGCACCTTCTCCAACCATAATTTTGGAAAATCAAAATAATGACATTTTCATTGAAATGGAATTCCTGAGAAAATATGGTGTCAAATGTAATTTTGAGGAAAATATCTTAAAGATTTTGAAGAAAACCTTGCCTTTGGTATATCAGTGGAAAGGATAGATTTTTCTGAAGAAGAGAAATTCATGTAAATCTAATTTACAACGATGGCAAGATTCTCATCAAATATAAGTTAGTTGAAAAAATATGGGAAATGTCAATGCAGATTCCTGAGAATTGTGGGAAACTGTTGAGGGTAAAACAATCACAATTATTCTTATGGGAACATAACTAGTAGTTAGTATGGGGTAATGCTAGAAATAATAGAAAAATTGTATGCAGAGTATTACACTTTGGAAGAAATCAAGATTGGAGCCTTGGGTAGCTCAACTTCTTAGTTTCACTTAAAAACACTTATTTGATTAAACTTGAAACTTTAAATAAAAGGTTTATGATCAACCAGATTTTTTGCCTGCACTGTGCCAAACCTATGGTGACATGATCAATTCTGCTGCCCGCATAAAGAGGCAGAGCGCCGCCTCCTGTCATTTATCAGCCTCTGCTGAAATGCTCCTGGGCTAGCCCAGCTAACCCCCAAACAAGTCTAGTCGCTATATACCGCCTTGGACCTAGCCCAGCACCTCGCACACTCCCATGTAGTGCTACAAAGCCCCTGGTGCTCCATTGGAGCAACCTGCGTTTTGGGTTTCAGGTCAAGTATGGGTTCCTTTTCCTAACGTGAGTGCGACCATCATCAAGATAGCCGAAGTGGTATTAAGCCTGCCAGTTTTATAAATTTCCTCCCCTTCAAGGGGTATTTCAACCTTGGCTTCTCTAGTGAAGCCCATGAGATTGTGGCAGCATTGCTGCCCTTAATCTACCATAACACACATCCTAACCATCAAGACTTGGCTGGCAGATGAGTCCACGCTACTAATCCAGTTTACCAGCTTTCCTCTCACCTCTCCCCCAAACATCTCTATTATGAACTCACAGAGGGTTTGGCAGTCAACGGCGCTGACCTCATGTTGCAGTTCATAGTGCCCAATGGTACCAAGCAGCTTTCAGGGCCTCAAGTGTTTACGACGATTCATCCCTTCTGCTACAACACCCACATTGCAATACCCCCACGCTGTGATCAGATCTGCCCCTGATCATCCCTATAGGCAACCATTGGGAATAGCTGCGTCATCTGTCTATTGTGCTTTGATCTCAACCATTTGAAGTGCAAGTGCTTAGCATTTTCCGCTGAAGAAGCTTCCACTACTCATCTCTTAGGCGCCAGACCCACCATTGACTTACTAAAATTTTTCAATGGGGATTGATCTTCCCTCACCCACCCTCAACCACCACGAGCGCTTCTCCCACCGCTTAGCTCAATTAAAGCTCATCTACCAGAACTATTACTTAACATATTGCAGCTTAGTCACTGGCAGAATTTTCATGGTTAATTGTGAGCAGCCAATCATAATTCTGCCACCCATATTACTCCTGTTGATTACCCAGAAATTAGTGAATAAAACCTTTTTGAAGCTCTTGAATGGATTGATGATAAAAGGCAACCTTCAGGAATTATGCTAATTTTTCCATGGACGAATATTTCACCCCACCCCCTAAATTGACTCCCCACCACTGTTTCCATACTCACAATGGATTTCTAGCTTATAAAAATATCCAACAGAAGGATGTCAATCGCAGCCGCTGCCCCCACCAATTCTCTCCTCTTCCAAGCTCTCCATAAAGCGATGGAGCCACTTTTTAAGGGCATTCCTATACCCAATTTGCTCATTGATTTCCTGAAGAAGAAAAATATGATATCAAACAATTTGTCTTTGCAGCTGTCCGTGCATGAATCAGTAAGACGAGATCTTTTCTTATTGATCATAACTACCCTCAGACCTGCCAGAATATCAAGCATTTTATTTGTATGCCCAAACTCATCTCTTTCACTGAACATCAGCTTGCTCAATACGTTGAGGTGATGCACACCACAGCCTCATTGATAAGAAGAATCTGCATCGCTATCTCCTTCTTCCCTATACCACCTATAATATGACCCCCTTTCTGTCCACTTTTGCCCACCACCTGAAGCACCCAGTGGTCAAAAATCACCATGAACTCCTTTCCCCTTCGAATATGGATGCTTAGACCAACGCTGAGAAACCATATCAGAATTTTCTATATTATATGACCATCCCTTGTTTGGCACATAACTAATAAATTTGCATGAGGAGACCCCTTTGGGTTGGACACCACAAGTACTAAAATAGAGCCTTGTTAGCATCAGAGATTGTAATAGAAGGCCATGGAAAATTTAAGTTCTATTGGCCAATCTGAATGAGATATGATGAAGTTGGTGAAGAACAAAGTTATTGCGCTCACTTACTCAATCCAATCACTTCTCTCAGAGAGTTCCACGATTTTAGCATGCTAGTAGAAATTAAGATTACTTTCAGATGATGCCAAAAATATATGTACTAGTTGACTGAGATCAGCTTGCTTAATTATCAGAAACTCAGTGAGAGAAACTACTCCAGTTATTTAAAAAATCTGGTAATTTGACCAAGGAAAATCATGACTAGGATGCTCAAAAAATGTAATCAATAAGGCTGATACTAGGGAATCTAAAAAAATGCAACCAATCCAACAATCCAAAGCAAATGGAGGCAGTAATTACCGAAAAATTATTAAACTGGGTCGAGCATGGGCTCCTTGTGTCGCCCAAAGTCCATGGGCTAGTCTGATCCTTATATTAAAGAAGAAGGACAAATTGAATCAGGTGGTGGCCAATTACTTCTAATTAAACAAAATTACTAAGAGGATTTTTATCAACTCCTGAGGATAAACAACATGATCAATAGTACAGGGGAATCAAAATTATTTTTTGGCCATGGATTTGATCTTGGGGTATTATCAGATAGACTTTCCAAAAGAAGACCAAGAGAAATGTGCAATAATCACCACATAAAGTTATACCAGCTGACTAGAATGTTGCAAGGGCTATGTAACGCACCAGCTACTTTAATGGTAGATATATTCCAACTTAAAGGTTTTGAAGTTTTCCTGCATATCAGTATACCTGGACGTCATTAACGTTTTTAGTTAGATGTGTACTGGCCACCTTGAACGTTTGGAAGAGCTGTTCAAATGCCTGGTGGCAGAAAACTTGAAAATAAAGCCTAAGAAAATTTCAATTTTTAAAAAGAGCTTGAATAAATGAGGTTTGTGATAAAATCCAGTGTACTATAAGCTCAACCACAGAAAATAATGGCCATTGAACAGATGTTAGCCCCAAAGAGAGTTCAGGATATACAAATCTTTAATAGAATGGTTAGCTACTATCACCATTTTTCAATAACTTTGCCAGAATTGCCAAACCAATATTCTATCTATTGATAAAATTTAAAAAGTAATTTTTATGGAACGAGGAGGCCCAAGAATTGTCTGATGAGCTCCAAAAAGTATCTGGTGTTCAGTCCCATTTTGAAATACCCAGATTTTAATTGGGCGTCTTATAATTCAGATGCACGCCTCATTAATGGCGATTAGAGCCATTTAAGTCAGATAGATGGCACAGGGGATGAGCATCAAATGGTATATGTGAGTTGGACATTGATCCCAGCAGAAAGAACTACACCATGAAGGAACATGAATGACTCATTGTATTATATTCCTGCAAAATATTTTGAGTATGTATTATGGGAATACACTTTAAGGTTGTAATTGACCACACATCTTTATGATGAATTCTTAATCTTAAGAACCAGAGGGATGACAGGCTTGATGGGCTTTAAAGTTACAAGCCTTCAATTTATAAATTGTACAAAGAGTGGGAGAATCCAATTGGAACGTTGAAAATTTTTAGGATCACCTGCCATTCAGGTCATAATCAGAAAAGAGTTAAACTATTCCAACAGGTAATTAATGGAAATATCAGTGATGGCCCCAGGAGACTAAGAACTCACTGAATAAAGCAATGGATTATACAAAAATGAATAAAGGACAGCTTTATAAAATCAATCGATGAAAAGAGGTATTTTAATACTAGTGTGGCCCAACTCAAAAGGGGGGGACATCCAGCATCCCATGGAAAGAGATGATTATTTCCTAATCTTTCAGAACGCTTAGCAAGTATACAAGCTGCGCACAAAGTTGTAAGGTATGATGGCATAAAAATGATATAAATCCTGCCAGTATTAATATGTGGTATAGAACATTCTTGATGTAGCAGATTATCTAGCCTGTTGTGTGGTGTTTCAACTCCACATGCCTCACAATAATGTAACAGGATATTGTTTAGTGTGCCTGGGATTTCATGGCACACAGTGTAAATAAATATGATGGGGCCACCCGACAATAGTACTGGGGGAGTAAAGTACATAATCATTGTAATAGACCATCTGACCAGATGGGTTGAAACCAAAGCTCTAAGTCAAATAGATGCAACAAGCACAACAAGACCCATTATGACCAATTAATTTACTGGCATGGATGCCCACAAGTGATACTCAGTGCAAATGGAACCAAATATACCTCCTATGTGATCTAAGACTCAACAAATTATTAGAAATCAGAGGTCATCCATTCTATATCAACTGGAAATGAACATAATGGTGAAAAGAGTCAA
The DNA here is from genome assembly GCA_022478985.1 of Massospora cicadina. NCBI lineage: Eukaryota > Fungi > Entomophthoromycota > Entomophthoromycetes > Entomophthorales > Entomophthoraceae > Massospora > Massospora cicadina. The sequence goes on from JAKSZP010012294.1 coordinate 69,948, forward strand.
TGGAACTCTAGCCACAATGCTGAGAAAAGGGTAGCAGAAAAATCTCCAATTGGGGATCCTACATGAGGTCAGTTAAATTTGTGTATAATATAAGTTATCATAAGCAACTGAGAAAATTATTTTAAATTTTATATTGTTGGAATCCTAACGATTTTTATGCTCGCTGGTGCTGGGTGAACAAGATTTTTAATAATATAACTGTTAATGAAGTATTTTGACTTTCGTTAGCCTTTTAATTTAAAAAAAGAGATCACAATACTAACTAAAGGGAGACTTTGATTTTTGTTGGGTTTTGTGCACATATTTCCAGTTGGTTAGATTACCATGGGTCACTAGGGGATAATTCCCTATAGCGAAGTGAATTAGATATCACTTAACCCTGATTTTGAGGTAAAAATGTTTGGGATTTTGGGTAATTCTTTTGATTTGGATCCATCAGGATTGATCCAGGTGAATGCTTAAGATCTCGTCGGGCAGAGTTGCCAACAAAATGGGGCATCTGATAGTTGATCAATGATTAACTCACAGGTGTACCAATTGGGAAAAAAGAATCGAGTTTTGAGGCAAGTGATGCCGCCTCATATATTGAATTGATCAGTTGGTTTGTGACCTGCCTTAATGGGTAACAAGTCCCATTACCTAAGCGGGTCGCTTGCCAAATATGGTTGGTTTGCTGGGATTTAGAGTAAAATATTAGGGACACGTTTTCTGACTCTTTCTTTTTTAGGTCTCAAGGATGTCCAATGACAGAATCCTAGCCAGGATGGGGAAGACTATCACTTCTAAAATGAGGATGGGTAATTTAATGGCAACGGCTGCTGTTTCATCAATGAGATGCCAACTGAGGGTTGAATTCCAAATTTACACTATAAATTCCCTTAAAAAATCACTTAATAAATATAACTTTTATCAGTAATTAATAAGATACAAGATAACTTTTTACTATAAGATATCCTCTACCAGGATCCATTATGAGTTCTATTTTTTCTCAGGGAAATTATTGCTGTGTGCTTTAATCTGGAGACTCTTTAGTAAAAAGAGTAAGGATCTGAGCGTGGATCCAGAGAAGAGAAGCTGATCTGAATAGGGGATTGCTTCCAACTGTGTGTCACCAGTGAGAAGCTGAAAATGAGGATCTGAGCATGGATCAAGTTAGGGGGTATAAGGGAACAAATCCCTATTGAGGACATCTTGAGTATTTCAATAAGAAATACCGTTCAAGCGTTGGAACTAACCCTAGTGATTTATTCAACTTTGGATAATAGACTTCATACTATTATTAATTTACTATATATTACTATCAGTTAACGCGGAGAATAGTACAACACCAAACCTGTGCAGTAATTAATTTAGGGGTTATCAGCAGTGAATGATCAATAGAACCTGTAAGTTCTAACAATTGGCGCTCACTAAAGGGGTATAGTTGAGTAGAAGTTACTAGGACAAGATGTCAATTAGGAAGGAGTAGAAAATGTTAAAATTTGCCAATGAGTTACTAGGTAAAGTAGCATCATTGGAGAAAAAAAACGGAAAATTAGTCCAAGAAGTTTCATTCTTGAAGATAGAGTGTGAAGTGGATCACATTCAATTGCATTAACCCAGTTTGGACGTGGAGCAAATAGTGAATCAGGTTGAAGATTGAAGAATCAGACATATGAATGTGACTCCTTTATGAAAAACAAAACTGAAGAAGATACTCAAGATTTGGGAAAAGGACTTGCAGTATAGGCATGGAACTTTCTAGTGCTTCAAGAAAACTTGCTCCATCAGATATCAACTTAAGATGAAGATTATCAGCAGGGCCAACTTGGGTTGAAATTGGGCCCTCTTAAAAGTAGTCCCAAGGATCAGCAGGGCCAACTCAGGTTGAAATTGGGTCCACTTGAAATAGACCCAAGGAGTGCGGTGTTTAGATGAGACACTAGATAAGACATTGTATGGAATTGACATGGAAAGTAATCAATTTAGAGTATTGGGCTAGATTACCAATGAAGAGTATGAGGTCAAAAAAGAAACCAATTGATCCAAGATAGTGAAGAGAATCATTTGACCCAATAATATTAAATCAATGAGGCAAAAGATGCTGGAGATGAAGATCATCAACTTTAGATGAAATTGGATGAAGTTAACGTTACTATATCATCCACGTGGTTAGAGGATCGTTTTCAGAGCCATCAATTAATTTACTTCAAACGCTTTGGATGGCAACGAATGCCAAAGGTCATTTTTAGGAGAAA
>JAKSZP010012295.1:0-72034 GCA_022478985.1 Massospora cicadina
GGACAATACAACAAACCTGCTGTCATGGCTACTGAGCTCACCATCAATAACAGTATTCATTTCAAACTTCCCTACGCTAAAATACAGGCCCAAGTCACTGAGGCTTTATCCCAGCGCTGAATCCCTCCAATCTTAAGAACATCCTAGATTGGGATATCGCCACTTATGCTCTTCACTTTGCCATCCAATTTCATTGAAGTTGGGCCATGAGCTTTCATCCTATCAAGGGTTCCATTGTTCTTTCAGCTTCAGCTTCTGAATAGCCCATAATTCTTGCTTGCAGGATGCCATTTGCTCCCTGAATGACCATCTCATCTCTGGCTTTTCCCATCAGTATCTTCCGCTGATGGCTTTAATAGGGGGCATGATTTGGCAACCCCCATCCAGTATCCCCTGTTTGCTGCTAGCCCATATGTCTGGTGTTCTTGATGAAGCCTGTCATCAGGCGCTCAAGACTAATCTTCTGGCTCTGGTACCATATCATGATTTCTCAGGGTTATTTGCCAACTGTCTCTTTCTATACTGTTGCTTCCCTCCCCACTCTGGGGTTTTGTGATTAGATTCTTATGACATCTCAATTTTTCTTCCCTAGTTTCTTTCTCACAGGGATCTGCGTCTACTCAAAGAACTTGGTTCCATGTAGGTCTATCCCTCCTAGTGTTCAATCTCACATAGATTTCGTCAGGCTATTCATTACCCTCTGCGATCCATCCTCCCTCCCTCAAGAGGCGACATAGGTGGAATTATCCCTGTATCAAGGTTAATCAATAGAAAGTATAAAATTATAACAAATATATTGGTTTTTTCTATGCGGTTTATAATTTTTTTCCAATATTTTTTGTCAATCTTTTATTTTTTTCTTTTTTATGGGACTTGACCTTGTTTTGGTTCAGCAGTCCATCTTTTTTTATTTTCCCCCAAACTGAGTCATAGGTATTATTAAACTTACCAGTTTTCTATGGTCCAGAGGTCCTTTTTGGACTTTATCATCAAAATTAGTTCAGAGGTCCTTTTTTTCAGACTTAACCTAATCATCAGGACATGACCAACTTAATGGTATTGGTCCTTTTGGAACTCTTTTGTTTTTTTCATCAATCTATCTCTTCAAATACTTAGCATGGAATCAATTTACAACTCTTCCATCAAAGAGATTCTTAATGGAGTAAGCACCAGTCGCTGTCTTGGCAATAATCCCAAACGGACCTGACTACAATGCATCCAGTTTGTTTCTTCTTATAAAGTCATGTGTATCATAATGGGAAACTCTTTCGCCTATTCAATATTCTGCTAAGGCTTGTCAGTTCATATTGTCCATCAATTTTGCTCATATCCTCTTCTTCAACATAGTATTAAATGCTTGCAATCACATTTCAATTAGGATATTCGTCAATCAGTTCAAGTACCGTTTGGAATTCATCCCCACTATTGGTTCCACCACTAAATATAAAATTGGTGGCAACGCGGCCTTCCTCCCATATAAAAAATCAAACGGCCTTTTTCCCGTTGCCATATGATGACTGATATTGGTGGCAAACATCACCAAACTCAGGTACATTCCCCACGCGGAAGTTCTTCCTGTGACCAGCTTCCTCAGCATCGCAGCCAGTGTTCCATTCACTTGTTCTACCAGTTCGTTTGTCTCTGGCTGGTATGGTAAAGACACGACTCCACTGATCCCCATTATTTCATTCAGTTGTGAAATCACATGAAATGTGAAGTTTGTCCCATTATCACTAAGCAGGACCTGCGGCCATCCATGTCAATATACTACTTGATCCAGGATGAACTTTGTAGTGCTGGTAGCATCTACTTTCACCAGGGCCTTCATATCAACTCATCTCGTCATATGGTTGATAGCGACCATTATATACTTGGGTCCCCCTCTGCTCATCGTCAGTAGTCCCATCATGTTGCTGGACACCGTATGCCAGTAAATCCAGGGCGGACCAGTCAGTATCCAGTTGTATTATTATGTGGCTTGTGCAGCTGGCACTCCACGCAACAAGCATGATAGTCAGCAAAATCATAGTTGATTGACTCCCAGTAATAATACTGTCATATATGATTGATCATTTTTCTCAGACATCAGGCATGACAACCTTATGAGTGGCTTGAACAATAGCTGCTCTTTCCAATGGCTTTAGAAATAGTAACCGCTTCCCATTAATCATCTTAAACACTTGTCCATCCATGCTCTTTGTGTTTTCCATCACTTTTATAAAGTGCACCTTGGATTTCTCTAGGCTCGTTCTGAATTTCTCTGTCAACCATTCTATGGAATAACTCATCCACCTGTGGGTAAGCCATCTGGACCATTGGTAACCGTGATAAGTTATCCACATTCTGGTGAGAAGCCCCGCTCAGTGGATAATCTCGTAATCATAAGACTGTAGCTTAAGTGCTTATCAGGCTAGTCGTCCTTCTAATTCTCTCAAATTATGGAGCCAACGCAATGAAGAGTGGTCCTCACCACTTTGAAGTGCATTCTGTGGATGTACACCCAAAAATGCTTACAGGTGCACATGACTGCAAGGCATTCTCATTCAGTTATAGTGTAGTTCCTCTCAGCGGCTGAGAGTAACCGGCTCACATACGCCACCAGATGTTTATCCCCAAGTTTATCTACTTGGCTTAGTACAGTACCAAACACTGTCAATGAAGCATTGGTTTATATAATAAGCTCTCAATTGAAATTCGGATGATTCAAAATTGGAGAATCTATTAGGTACTGGAATAGCTCATCAAAGGACTTCTGCGCTTCTCATTCCATACTTCCTTTTTTGGATCCTTCAACAGATCTAATAAAAGCTCAGCTATTTGGGCAAAGTCCCAAATATTTCTATAGTATCCAACCATTCCAAGGAACACTTGGATGTCTCAGACACGCTTTGGAACAGCCATCCATTCTATGGCTTCTATCTTCTGGGCTTGTGGCTGCACTCCACCTGAGTTGATCATGAATCCCAGATATTCCAACTCTTACTTAAAAAGTGAAACTTCCTCGGCTTAATCTTCAGGTTGGCCATAGAGAGTCTCTTGAATACTTCATCCAAGTGGGTTAAACGGTCAGAAAACGTCCTACTATTCACATTCATATCGTCCAAGTATACTAGGATGCATGACAACTTCAATTCGCTCAGTATAGCGTCCATGGCCATCTGGAACGTTGCAGGCGCATTGCATAGACTCTGGGGCAGCTTCATTGGTTGGTATAGCCCCTGCTCAGTAATAATCGCACATTTTTCTTGTCTTCTTTTAATAAATCGATTTTTCAATATCCTGAGATCAGATCTATCGTAAAGAGTATCTTTGCTTCTCCCAATTGATCTGGCGCAAAGCCAATTCTTGGTATGGGATATGAATTTTTCTTCATAATTTTATTCAGTTTTTGGTAGTTGATCACCACCTTATTGGAGCCATCCTTTTTCTTCACAATTAGAATTGGACTTGCCCAGGGACTCAAAAATGGAATTTGAAGCCCATGCTTCACTAGTTTGCTAATTCTATCTTCCACTAATGATTTGGCTGCTTTCAAATGTCAAATCAGTCTCATCCTGACCAGATAATTTCCACGGTGTCAACCTTATGGATCACATCTCTTGCACATCCCAAATCATGGTTGTCCTGAGTGAATACTTTCCGATACTTTTTAAAACAATATAAGCACCTCCTCTTGCTGGCCTTCCGTCAGATCAGTGAGTTGCTCTCGATCAATCAATAGGTTGATATTCTTAGTTACCTCAGCCAGTAATCCCAATGTATCAAGAGTCCCAAAATCATGGAATCTCCTGAATTTGGCTGTCAGGATTAGATGTACAAACGTGATGATCTGATTCTTTCTGATCTTCATTGGGTTTTTACTTAAATTTTCCAGGAGAACTCGAATTTCTACATATACCAGCATTATTATCACAGGAGCCACCCAAGGCTCTAATCTTGACTTCTTCCAGGGGCTTCCAACTCCCCATAAAACAGCTCATCTATCTCCAATGTCAACCCTTTTTCAATTATTATCTGCAATCCTGTTATGGTCTTCTCATTTTTAACCTCAGTGGAATTCCCAAGTTCTCTAGGATTTCCGTCAGCATTTCTCATCACTTCCATCCAACTAATTGTTATTGAATTGGGACAATGCCGTCATTGTATAATTAATTAATGAAGTTGTTTCTCCTATTCAGCAGAGCTTCTCTATCCAACTGATATACTAATGATAATGTCTGACCCAAGATAGTCAATGTATTATCCTCAAAGGTACATTTAACTCCATACTTGCATAAAAATTTTATCTCAATCAGAATGTCATAGTTTTGGTTGGCCAAAACTATTGCTGGCGCAGATACCACCAAAGACCTGACCTATAATGGCAAAGCGCTATATGCTCCACATGAGATGGTGGTATTTGGCCCAGCTGTCCCATACTCCTTCTTATGTTCCAAGTTAGGAACGATCTTCATCTTCTTTACCAGCTTGGTTGAGACAATGTTATTGGGCGCTCCGCTTTCAATAATTGCCCTCACCTGTACTTAATTTACTTGTATGTCTATATATTTACACTCAGAGTATTGTAAGATAGTGTTTACTGAGTGTATAGCAGTGTTATTAGATTAATCGAGGGTGTGATTGATTTGTGCTGATAAATCAGGAAACAATTCCTTTATCACGCTGAGGGGATTAACAGATTTGCCTCATCTAATCGGACTTTGGAAAATTCCTTGGGATTCTTGGCAGCTCAAATATTGTCTGCCAGTTGTTATACATATGGCCAGGCAACTTCCTTGATTATCTCAGGGTTAATTACTTTTCTGGATCTGGTCACTGCATTTACGTCCAAATTAACCACTTGATATAGTTGATCCTGTACATCTTTATCCACGAACATATCACTGATATCAATTTCTTTGTTCATAATGTTGGGAGAAACATGCTTCTCCACAGCTTTAGACTGTTCCTTGTTTAGGCCATGGGTCTTTTTCCAAATGTTTTGGGGGCATAAGATTCTTTCACTTGGACCACGTTGATTTGATCCTTTGGCTTCTTGCAGTGCACAGCGAAATGTCCTATATAACCTCAATAGTAGCAGACTTTTCTTCCTTATTCATCCTTCTGAAATCTTTGGGCCTATTCCCCAGCACGGTTCAGTTTTTTGTCTCTTTGGCTCTTCGTTCTCCTTAATGGGATTTGAATTGTGCACTGGATTGGATTTGAAACTTCTGTTTGGGGCACTAAAAGTTGCTCCCAAAAATTTTTAAATTATCTACCATTTGAGAGACAGTAATTTCTGTTGTGAACACAGATTAAATCATTTGGTGCCAATCACAATAGGGCTGAAGGGCCGCTTGTAATGCGATTCTGGCATTGAAGTCATCCAGTACCTTCACTCCAACCAGGATTTGTGGCTCCTGGTAGAACAAATACGCAAAGCTTGCTTAAGACTCATCTTTATGGTACTAAATTCCCATAAACTCATGTTTGCGCTTTGACATGCACATCAGACTCCTAAATCTCTTCATGATAGCCACCTTGGTCTCCACATATGTCCAGCTGTCCCCTCCAGATGGGGTAACACTAAGTTCTGACAGTTGGTGTCTAAGCAATTCATGACTGTCAACACCTTTTGAAGATCAACGTAGCCATATAATGGTCATATCAAATAGTTGGAAAAATGCTGGGGCATTATACCAATGGAACATCGGAAATTTTGTCATTGCCTTAAATTCCTCTGAGTTATCTCTAACCAATTCTCTAGGTTCAGCCACTTGGCTCACTTGGGAAGTGACTTCAGGTGCCATCTCTGAAATGGCAGAAAAAACGGGTGGCATGTTTCTTGGGGTATTCAACTTCCCGATTATCATACAAGGACTTATTTCTTCAGCATTGCTTGATGCAAATGGCTCACAATCACATTTGTGAGTTTTTAGCTCCCCGACCTGCTTGATTATTCACTTGATATCAGCGCTAAAATTCTCAAATGAACGCAATCTACTTCCCTCTCCATTTTCAGATATAAGACCTCTAGAATTAAGTTCCCTTCTTTATTCTTTAATGAAGTTACTTTTCCAAGTAACTTTTTCCAAAACTTGCGACATTATTAGTCACTTTCTCCATCTGGGTGACTTGTTTTTCTAAGGCTGCGAATTCTCAATGATCTGCTGAGTTTAGGACGTTCTGATTTACAGTGGCTAACTCCATTCATAGTTTTCATAACTCATCTTTATATGACATCCTTCTAAGTTCTTCTAATCAACTACACCCCTTTAGTAAGCTTTAATTTGTAAAAAAATTTGGGTCTGATTATTATTGGCAAATAACCCCTATAAACTTATTACTTGCACAGGTTTGGTATTGTGCAATTTGCCTGCGTTGTATAGTATTTGATATTATTGGTTGAAAATAGAATGACAACTATTATCTCTAGTTTAATGGAACTCTAAGATCTTGGCCCAACGCACGGCCAGTATTTATGCTCAAAATATGTGAGATGTCTTGATATAGGGATTTGTTCCCTCATTCTGTACAACCCAATCTTCTCTGAGATTCCCTAGTGACAGTTTCTCTGGTTTGTCACAAATTTTGCAGCAATCCCCTATTGTTTCCACTTCTTCTCTTGATCCCCACTCAGATCTTTACTATTTTCCTTAAAGAGTCTTCCAATTATTGCACACAGCAATAATATTCCTGAGAATAATAGAACAATTGAAAATGATAATGTTTACTACTTAAACTATATACCAGAAGAAAACTATAGAACTATATCACCGTAGTACTATATATAACTTGTTTTTTATTATAACGGATTTAGGGGATTTATAGTGGGGAATCAGTTGACTAACACCCAGTTGACACCTCTTCAATAAAATAGCAACTGTTGCCATTGAATCACCCATCCTCATCTCTGCAGCGATGGTCTTCCTCTTCAGGGCTAGGATTCTGAAATTGAACATCCTCAAGATCTAGAATGGGAAGAGTCAGAAAACGTATCCCTACTGTTTTCCTCTCGATCTAAGTAAACCAACCATATCTGGATAGCAACCTGCTTAGGTAATGGGACTTGTTACCCATTAAGGCAGGTCACGAACCAACTGATTGATTTTCTAGTTATAGGCGGCATCACTCGGCTCACAACTTACTACTTACATTATAAATAAGTCAGTGATGAAACCTGACCAATCTCAATTGGTACACCTGATAGTTAATCACTATCAGATGCCCCTATTTTGTCAGAAACTCCACCTGACGAGATCTTAAGCATTTGTCCAGATTGATCCCGATGGATACAACCAGGTGATTATCCTAAAATCCCTCAAACATAGTTACTCTGAAATCAGGGTCCACCAATTTTTAAATTACCTCACATTAGGGAATTATCCCCTAGAAATTCCTAGTAATCTAGCAGGATAGGAATATGGGCAAAAATCCTAACAAGGCTTGATTCAGGAGTAGAGATTTTGACTCACTCATCTTCTTGAACCCAACAACATCCCTCTCAAAATTTTTTAGAAGGTCTATAGGCCAAAGGAATTACCCATTACTTGATTAACCATTGTCCCTCAGATTAATGTCGGCAATGGACTGCTCTAAGTTCACTTTGTGAATGACCTTATAAGGCCCATACTTAAAGTATATTACGCTTGTTTTGTCATTCTCTGGGTTGATGGTGATAAAAGAAAATGAGGTTACCTAAATGAAAAATTTTAAGGAGAGTAGGATGGAGTGCTAAAAAAAGAGGGTAGGCTGGAAATAAATTGGGGCTTCCCTAACTGTAGTGATGGCAATGCCTTGCGTGGCTAGGGCTTAGAGCTGGCCAACATTATTTACTAGAGCCCACATAAATAAATTAGAGTTCTCAGGTATGAAAGTATTGAGCAGGGGCTGAACGCTACTTTGTATTCTGGGATCACCCTCATATAGAGCTATAAAGGGGGAAATTTTGATGTTACTTGGTAACTGATTTGGTAAGCAAGCAAAGAGCTGAGTAAATAACGATTTCAGCAAGTTGGGTCATAGGTGGCTATCTTCTGCAAGATAGAGATGGGGTTCTGTTAGCATGTTCCATCACACCATTAGTCAATTGGTTTGAGTGGTGAAACCCTGGTTAGTTCCAAAAAGTGTTGTTGGTTCTAGGACTACCTGCAAGGTGGAATTAATCATTAGACAAAATTAAAATCTTTTGGGCATCCATGTGGAGTAAAAATGAATCATAAAATAAACAGAACTGTGGCTTTAGCATGGCAGCGGGGGCAGAAATCGCTTTAGCCCATTTTTTCAAGTGGTCCACGGCTTAGAGGATATATCTATGGCCATTCAATTTGGTGGGAAGAGGGCCTACTAAATTGAAGCTATTGACATTATAAGGACCTGATGGGGCATGACTGAATGATGATATTGGTGACTGGATTTATCTCAGGATCAGCATGTCATACACACTTCCATGACCTTGTGATGATTTCTAACATTTGGCCCCAGTAGAATCATTCTTTTGGCCATCAATGAGTCTTATACACTATTTCTTCTCCCACATTTGCATGCCCTTCTAGGATAACGTCAGTTTAAAAAAAGGACAGATATAGGGGAGTTATTTCTTATTGAGTTTTTTATACAGCATTCACTAATTGATCTGAGTATCTTTGTCTATTTTCAGATATCGCTTGCATCTCAGGAACTTCTAACTCAATCCGTTCTGGCTGACTGCTTAGATAATAAAGTTGATCCTCCTTGGGGGTCAAAGCAGCCTTTACCAGCATCCTATAGAGATCAACATTCTGGTGAATCAATCCTGCATTGTGATTATAGTGAAATCATAGTTCTGCAGCATTATGGACCATCTGACTAACTGGCTATCCAGGTCCTTTATTTGCTGCAGCTTACTAGAGCGAGGTATGGTCAGTGATGATGGTTAAGTGGGTGCCATAGAGGTAGGGCTAAAAGTTCATGATTACTAAAAATAGCCAGGTAATACCATTCAGTGACGCTATAGTTTCCGTTCAGCCTTACTCAAGGTCTTGCTTAAATAAGCTACTGGATTATTAGCCTAATTTTCATTTGGCAGGATAAGATGGCTCCGACGGTAACATCACTTACATCTGTGAATAGCAAGAAGGGTCAATCAAAATTCAGAAGAACTAAGATGGGTTTAGTGCAAAGAGCAGTCCGAAACGCTTTTTACGCCTGCTTTTGTTCAGGACGCCACTTAAAGAATATATACATCTTCAGGAGATAGAACAGGTGATCAGCTAGGATGGAAATCTGAAGGTTGAACTGGTAATAAAAGTCCACCATTTCCAGGAATACCTGAATATCCTTAAAGCCCTAGGGCGTAACATCATATTAATGGCGTCAACTTTTCTTAGAATAGACTGTATACCATCTTTTGAGACTTTGTGTCCGAGGAACTCCATTTTTGATTAGAAGAAAGAGCACTTTATAGGTTTATGTTATATCAAAGCCTTCCTAGGATGAATGAAGACTTCCAGGAGATGTTCCACATGTCCGTTGAAGGTTTGCAGAAATATGGTGATATCTTTGAGGTATACAAGGACACATGATAGCCTCTAGTAGCCTAAGGTTCCATCCTTGGCGCGTTGAAAGGTGGCCGGCGCGTTGAAAAGGCCCTGGGGCATATTCTTTGGTTTGAACAGCCCCTCGTTGGCTATAAGTGCACACTCAGCTTGGTCTTCAGGAGTAAGCTCCACCTGCCAATAACAGCTAGCAAGATCCATCATATAAAGCATCATGACACAGTGAGCAAGCAAAGAGAGTCATCAATTTGGGGCAAGGGATAACTGTCTTTCTTAGTAATAGAATTGAGCCGGCAGTAGTCCATCACCACATGATAGTTGACATCCTTATTCCAAACTAACAAGAGAGGGAGGCCTAAGGTTTATGAAAAGGAACCAATAGCCCAGCTTCAAGTAGTTGCTTAGCTCTACCTCCACATGGGGTTCTCAACCATAGTGTTTGGTTTGGTTGGGACTTGATGGGTGAGCGTTTCACTCTCCATATGATGTAGAAACCCATACATTTTTTCCAAAATCATAGGTAGTGGACGAGAAGAGGTTGAGTAAACCTTCGAAAATTTCCCTAAACCGAGTTTTGTTGTTCATTGATGAACTCTTTCACAATACAAGTGTCAACTAGAGCCACTGCTGGAGGTGTTACCAAAACATAATACCTTTAGATTTCACCATCTAGTACTAAAAATACCTTTAGATTTCCAAAGCTGCGGATGTTATTGATTGCCCCAACTGGTAGGAGACAAACATAAGCAGTTGGAGTTTTAGGACCATTACCCTAGCCTTGTCAGTAAGGTATGCCAACAACGCCAATATGGATCCAGCATAGGCGGGATGAGAATTCTCAAACAGATTAGGACCCCCATGACCAATGGGCTATCTAGACCCTAGATCTCCAGCAGGTATAGAGAGGGGATGTTGATATGAACCTGGGTGTCAACAATAACCTGGGGCTTCGGTGTATAGTGGTCGTCTTAGGCAAAATAATTGACATGCCTTTTTGGCCATCAACCCCAGGCGGGGCATCCATATTTAAGAGCCCTCACAAAAAATTGAGTCAGTTGATTCAGCTTTTGCATTCAATTAGGCAATCCTGTTTTTAATCTCTGTTTTGGCATTGTGCAAGGTCTTGAAACCAGGGGTACCCAATGTTACAGAAGTTTTAGCTAACCTTCATTATAGTGCACTACAGTTGATTAGTCCCAGAGAAACTAAGTCGCAAGGAGAAGATCATAGCTCAGTTATATAGTGCAATGGTAAGTGTATCTAACAAAAAGCTTCCCAAATCAATAATTATCAAAGAAATGGGTCCAATGGAACAAGTACACTTCAGTCCAGACATGATATGTTACATCTAATGCGGCAATACTGGAGAAAATTTGATGTACTTCAACAGATTGGATGAGGTATAATTAAGCGGGACCTTTATCAAACAATGAAGTGGATAGGTATTTTATGAACTAAAACAGTGGCGCGGGTAACAAAACTCCCAAACTGCGGAGGTAACATGAAAAGCATAGGAGATTCATTAGAAGAAGAGTAAGCGGTATCAGGAGTTTATTATCATTGGGTACTAAACTTCTTCTGGTATGACAACTACAGGTTTGTTATACTTAACTGATGGTTCTTGGGGCGATATAGGGATGTTAGCATGCAGTGCATTGCCCTTTATGATGACGGTCTTTTCACGCCTCCTCAACAAGTCTTTTTCAACATGTCATGTCGCTATAAAAGAATCCTTACAGTAAATGCATCGAGGTCAAGGATTCTTCTGGTTTTTGACATGGACAAAGGATGGTTGGAGACAAAGGCGGTGACATTAGAATGCAGGGTCAACAAGGTATCTTAATTAAGAACTTACTAATTCTTCTTTATGCAAATAAAATCATTCTTATGGCCAATAATATGCATCTGAGCCACATGATATGACCTCAACGTGGATATGACTGCAGTTATAGAGTCTTACAAGGTAACGCGGTTGTTGTTATTAGAGCTGTGCTTAAACGTAGAAGCAGCTGGCGATCTCCACAGGGATTTCCACTTATCTTAGACGAATACCCATGAACGCTTGTTTTTAAATTGCCAGGGTTTATTTTGCTGCCAATTTCCGGATTCAGGATGTGCAGTCCTGTTCTTATGTGTGGTATTCCTTTAGATAGATAGTCATAATCTCCCAAGTGTGCTATTCAGAAAGGAGTGGATAAAATTTACCTTCTGTCGGTCAGTAGCCTCTTCCATGGAACTCTTATAGGCATATAGGAAAGAGGCAATGTTTTACTGGCTGGGTGTGAACTTCTCTACAAAAAATCTTAACTTTAGATTAATAGTAGTGAAAATGTTATTTACAACAGAAATCAGTGCAGGCTTGGAGATTTCAGTTTCTACATAATTGTAAGGAGCCTGCTGATCCAGAAAACATCTCAAACCCTCGAGGTCCTCTTGGATATCATCCAAATTTCAGTTTTAGGATTGATATAGAGGCCTTGTGAGCAACCTGCTACTTTGATGCTTGGATCTTGGCGCTTTGATGAAGAAAATGTCTCTCTAAATTGTCCAAGCGTATGTTAAACCCTTTGCAAGAAGAAAAAGCTGAGAAATGCGACTATCAGTGAATTTCGCAAAGTTGTTAAGACTATTCATCTCATCTGAAAAAGCCTCAATTGAGGCCCTGAGTGTCAAGAGGGACTCCATACATTTGGAGCTTGAACCACAGAGCCACATTGAGGACTAAATTCTATAAGGTAGTGAAGGGATGTCAAAACGTCCTTTTCCAGGAGTCTTCATGATTGCTAGGAGAAGGAGTTGTGGAACTAGAGGTTCCTTGATGACCAAAAGGACCTTCAAGTTCTTCAAGCTTCCACTCCTAGTTGCCATTTTTTGCGAGGCTTGTCCTGGTAGTGCATCTTGAGAGTTCACACCAGGTCTTAACTTTGTTTGAGGCGTTGAATCCATACAGCATCAAGGGGTTGTATATTATGAATGTTGGTCCTCAAAGAAGCCAGAATTTCTGCTATCTAACACCATCAGTTGGTTTTGGGCCTCGTTAATTAACTTACTGTTACCAGCCAAGGCTTCTTTGTTGTTGTGGACAAAGTAGGAGGCCACATAATAGAAATTGTCAATGTGGGTGTGTAAGGTTTGTGTAAGACCTAGTTGTCGGGAGACTTTATGGTGGTGCAACCTGACTACTTGTAGGAGGTGATGGATGGGGTAGGGACGAGATTCTAAAAATATCATTCAGTCCCAAAAGGCAATTCTATTACTAGCATTAGAGCTAAGTCATAAAAATAACACATTATGGAAGGCACTAAAGAAGAATTGGAGAAACTGATGTAGCAATCCACAGAATAGGTGCCATTTTTAAATTGTTGGATAATTTTATTGAGGTTCTCATATTGAGGTTGATTCTGATCACTGTCAACGGAAAATTAGAAAAAACTGGAAAGTGGCAAAAAACTTTAAGCTTTCAGGATTTATAAGCGGTACTTCATAACGTGAGGTGCTAATCCATTGAATGACGCTTCTTGACCAATCAGCAGATTAAGTTTCTTTACTGCTATTATTCTCCATCGTTTGTGATAGACGTTTTTCACTTGGAAAGCTCTGATACCACTTTTGGGAACCTTACTTTTATTGGTGTAACAGTTTTCTTAACTGATGCAATAGTTCGAAAATAGGCTCAAAGCTGTAAATTAGTAGAGAGTCAAAAAACAAAAAGATGGGGCGATATAGACTACTTTATTGAGTTAAAAAGCGTCAATAAATATAGGACGTGTGGGAGATTGGTGCTTAGGTACTTCGTGGCCCTGTAAAATAAGAATTTTTCATTGTCTTCTAGACTAACCGACTAGTCAGTGCCCTCATTATTCTTCATACTCATGACTTCAGCAGTGTGGGTAGCGCCTCTTAGTGTTCTAGAATCAGGGATAGTACCTCTGAAGGCGTCTCCATCGATTCTTATGTGCATGATGTTTACTAATAGAATATCATATCAGAGCTTTCAGGGTAAGGTTCCATTAACACTGGCTCAAGAGGTCAATTATTGAGGCTCAATTAAGGAGTAGATATTTTGACTCACTCATTGTTTGAATCCCAAAAGAGATGATGGCTAAGGCAAAGTCAAGAAAAATCACTGGTATTATCCCTGGTGGTATTACTCAGAAGGGTAATGGCACCCTGTGGTAATAAATGGTTTAGGCCATCTAGATAATGTTACCATTCCTGACTTTACAAGATTTTACTTGAGACAATGATATCAAATTGAGTTTGCAAAATAAGGTGTTTTTAATTGGAAATAGTAATTGCATTAGAACCATAACTAGGTTAAGAAAAAAATAATTCTTTTTTGACATAAAAGTTCTTTTGTTTCTTGCTGGGATTTGAAAATGGGCTCAAAGCTGTAACTTAGTGGAGAGGTCAATGAAAAAGATAAGATGTGATGAAATAGACTACTTTTTGAGTTAGAAAGTGTCAAAGATTTATAGGATTTGAGAGAAAGTGGTTTCTAGGAAACATCCATGGCCCTGTATGATCAAGATCTTTCACATTCTCCGGATCAATTACCTTGTCAGTGCCCTCAATGTTTTGCGTCGTCTCATGACCATAATATTGAGGTCACGAATATCAAACTTCAGGAATAGAGGATGAGATTTATGAAGGCATTTAGATTGATTTTTGCGTGCGTGATGCTTCCTGTTAGCACTAATCAGTGCCTTCAGGGACAGGTTTCATTCATGATGGCTCAAGAGTTGCTTTTGAGGTCTTATTCAGGGGTAAGGATATTAAATTGCTCTTGATCTTGAATCCTGACAACACCCCCTCAAGATATTTTGGGGGGGAGGGTGTAGGGTCAAAGGAATTAGTTAAGTACTTGATTCACCACTGTCCCTCAGATTAATGTCAGCAATGGAATAATTCATTTCACCTTATAATGACCTTTTGAGGTCCACACAAAGAACGTTGAGCTTGTTCTGTTGAACTTTGGGTTGATGGTGATAAAAGAAAATGTGGTCACATAAATGAAAACTTTTAAGGAGGGTAGGATGGAGTGTAAAAAAAGAGGGTAGGTTGGAATTAAAATTGGGGGTTTTCTATCTGTGGTGATGACAATGCCTTGCGTTGCTAGGGCTTGAGACTGGACATCTTCATTGGCTAATGCTCATATTGTTAAATCAGAGTTTTCAGGTATGTAGGTATCAATCAGGAGCTTAATGCTATCTGTTTTTTGGGGAACGCCCATATAGAGCTTCATGGTGAAATCCTGATTCAATGGTAGTTTATTAAGTGAGTCAGTAAGGCTCTAAGTAGGTAATGGTTCTAGTGAGTAGAATTGAGTCGTCCATCTTCTGAAAGAATGAGATGAGGGTTCCTTTAGCATATTTAACCACCCCATTTGTTGAAGTGCTGTATGTCTTGTTACTCTGGCTAATACCAAAATGCAAATTTTGTTCTTGAACTACCTGCGAGGTGAAATTTAGCCCATTGTCCAAAGACAAAATTTGTGGAAATCCATTTGGAGAAAATATTCTATTAGGGAATAGGGCCATTGCTTCATGGTGGCAGCGGGAATGGTGATTGCTTCAACTCATATTGTCAAATGGTCCATGCCTAGTAGAAAATAAATATGGCCATGTAACCAAGTGGGCAAAAAGACCAATATAGTAATGCTGATGACAATGAAGGGTCCTGATAGAACCATGACTGAATAGTGATATGGTGGACTAGCCTGATCATGGAATTAACAAACTATACAAGCCCCTTGAACTTCCTGGATGGTCTCAACCATTCAGTCCTAGTAGAATCGGTTCTTAAGCTATTTGTGGGTATTTTCCACTACCCCATGTCACATTCATATGCTCTTCTAGGATAACATTGGATTAAGAAGAAAGGTGGATATATGAGATACATTCTTATTAATTTTTACAGCATAACGTTTTTAAATTAAGACCCAGTCATTTTTTGGATTCTTCTGGATCTCAGGAATCTCAAACACCCATCTAATGGGCCAGTATACTAGATTGTATAATCAGGCTTCCTCAGGGCTCAGGGCGCTGAGTACCTTTATAATTGAGAGACCAATGGCGTTTTGATAAATCACATCTGCACAATACAAAGGTGAGATCGTAGTTCTGCAGCCTTAGGCACCATCTTACTAATAAGCCATCCAGGATCGTTTGCTGCAGCCATTAGAGTGAGGAATTATTTTTGATAACGGTGAAATGGGTGCATATTTGTAGGGTTGGAAATGCTTTATTGCCAAAAAAGCCAGGAACTTGTGTTTAGTAACACTATAAGTCTTTAAAATTAATCAGGGTCTTTTTGAAGTAAGCCACTGGATGGTTTACCTGATCTTTATCATGCTGATCTAGAATCGCCCTGAGGGCAATGTCACTAGCGTCAGTGAACAGTAAAAAGGGTCAAATTAAAACGCAGATGAACTAAGATATTTTTAATACAAAAAGCAGTCCGAAATGCATGAAGCGCTTGTTCCTGTTCAGTCTTTCCCTTAAGAGGAACATTATTCTGTAGGAGGTAGACCAGAGGCTTAGCTAAATTTGCAAATCGAGGGATGAACTGATGGTTATAGCCCACCATGACAAGGAATACTTAAATATCCCTGAGGCTCTGAGGGTAAAACATCTTCCTAATGGTATCACTTTATCCAGGATAGACTGAATACTATCCTTCGAGACTTTTTGTATAAGGAACTCCATTTGAGATAGGACATTGCGCACACTAAAGGCTTAAGCTTTTTTGAGGCCTTTCTAAGTCAGTTATAGACTTCCCAGATATGTTCCACATATCCGTTTAATTTTATTAAAAACCATAGATAACATTAATTTACATGAGGAAACAAATAGTTTCAAGTCCCTTAGTGTTCCGTCCATGGCTTCTTAAAGGTGCCATATTCATTGAAAAGGCCATGAGGCATCCTCGTTGGCTCAAATAGACCCTCATTGACTATGAGCGCTCATTTGGATCAATCTTTAGGGTGATCTCTACTTGCCAAAATTCGCTAGTAGTTTCATATTGGAAAAATATAATGTTTGGCAAGAAAATGGGGAGAATCAATAATCCTTTTCAAGATGTAACTTTCCTTCTTGATAATTAAGTTAAGCCATTAGAAGTACATCACCACGTGATGACTGCCATCCTTCTTCTAAACTAAAAAGGCAGGGATGCCCAAGGAATATGCGAAGGAACCAATAGCCTGTCTTCAATAGTTGCTTGAGCTCAAGAGCCACTCAAGTCTCTTCAACTTTCTTTTTTTAGAAGGCATGGAACAAAATTGGGGGAGCGTCCCCAGTCTCCACGTGATGCAAAACACCATTCATCTTCCCAAAATTGTAGGTAGCAGTTGAGCAAAGGATTGAATATTCGACTATTAATTGCTTAATTTTGATCTGTTGTTCACTAGTGAGCTCATGATTATTAGAGTTGCTGACCATTGCTATTGATGAGAGATTATAAACCCAAAATCCTGTAACCTTCTAAAGCTATGGAAGTTGTTGATGGCCTCTATATGAATGAGATAAAAATAAGCGGCTGAAGTACTAGGCCCCACTATCCTAGATTTGTCATTGAGATTATACATTAACACCAACATGGATCCAGCGTTGGTATATCTTATTTATAGGACGGGTCAGTAGTTCCTTAACGCATGAATTATCCAAGCTACATATTTCATGCAACTGTCCATAGGGAATGTTGATATATACCCAGGTGTTAACGATAACTTGAGACTTTGGTGGTATAGTGGTCATCTTAAGCAAACAAATTGGCATGCCTTCCCTTGCGTCTACCAAATTATGTGTATCTGTACGTGAGAAACCTTTACATGGTACTCAAGCTGGTCATTCTGGCCTTCACTCTTTAACAGGCAATCCCAAGATTTGACCTCCATCTTGGCATATTTCAAGGTTTCTAAAACCAGTGGGAACTGGTGTCCCAACAAGAATAAGAAATCCCTATTTTAGTGCACAACGATTTAATAATCTCAGAGAAGCTGAGTCCATAGGAGAAAAACATAGTTTAGGATTTCTAACACAATTGCTGAGGTATTCATGAAAATTTCTAAAAGCAATTGGGTAGAAAGGAATAAGAATACTGGATTGAGTGCATTTTGGCCTCAGTCTGCCATATTCCATGTAATGAGGAAAGTCTAAAGCAATTTTAATTCTCTTCATTAATTTAAACAAAATGACATTCACTGGTGATCCATTGTTGGCTATATAATAAACAGGTAATTTGTGGACCCAAACAGCAACGTGTGTAACTACGGTCCTGAACTGTAAGGTTGGAGTGAGAAACTTAAGAGATTCATCTAAAGGAGAGTAAGTAGTATCAGGTTCTTTATAGTCAATGGTTATCAAATCTTCTTCTTCTGGTACAACAGTGATAGGCTCATTAGAAGTTGCTAACCAATCACGAGGTGGTACAGGGATGTCAGCATGAAGTGCCTCGTCCTTCATGATGATAGCTCTTTTTCCAACCACATGGCAAGTCTCTTCCAACAAGTCTTGGCACCATTATCGAATCTTTTGCAGTAGGAGCATTGAGGTCGAGATTCTTCTGTTCTAAGCATCATGGGCTTGATGGCGACTAATGTGGCAGGTGCGGTAGACTTGGAATACAAGGTAGATGCAAGAATTTCATTAAGAATTTCCTTAATCAAGGATACAGATGAAGCTGTTCTGGCCAGTGATGTGCATCTGGACCTCAGTATAAGATCCCAATACAGAGATAACTACAGGTATGGCGTCTTCCTAGGAAATTTATTATTAATTATTAATGGTTGTGGTTGGCCGTAGAACTGGCTGATGAATTCCACCGGACTATTTCCTTTGTTCAGTTAAATGCACATTAACGCATGCCTCTGATTTGCAAGCTTTAGTTTCTGCGAGTTTAGGTATTATAGAGATATGGAACTGTTACTAGGTATGGCATTACTTAAGATGGGGAGTCATAATCTCCCAGACAGTACCATTTAAGCAGGAATGGATGTGCTTCACATTCATACAGTCTGTGGCCTTTTCCATCGAGCTTCTTTGCGTAAAAGAAGAAAGAAATACTTTTTACCCTGGTGTGAACTCTTCTTTTAAACTAGGCCTAAAGTTAGTCACAAGTGGTGTGGATAAAGCATTGACATCAGGAACCTGCAAAGGCTTAGAGATCTCATTTTTAAATATTCACGAGGGTCTTTTTGTACAATTGGTATCTTAATCCATCCAAATTCCTACTGAATGTTATCCCAATTTCGGTTCATAGAAGTAATGGAGGATTTGTGGGTAACCTGGTCCTTTAAAACTCGAATCTTGGCACATCAGAGGAGCAGATGACTCTCAAAGTTGCCCAACCAAGTTTTAAACCCATACCAGGTTTGTTCATGATAAGTGATGCAATCATCAGAGAGCTTGGCAAAAGCACTGGATATATCTATTTCATCTTTAGAAGCTTCAATTGAAACTCTGAGACCAAGAGGAACTCCACTTACTCAAAGATTAAAGCCTTGGCCACATTGCATTTTTGATCTTATAAGGTAGCAAGCGTTATAGACACATTTTTCTGGGGGTTGTTAGGATCGCCAGGTGTAGGAACTGAGAGACCAGAAGGTCCTTATTGCTCACGTGGACCTATGGGTCCTTTTGGCCCTTCAGGGCCTTCTAGACCTTCTGGTCCCTGAGGCCCTTTTGGCTCTTCACATTCAGAGGCAATATATCAGGAGGACAACTTAGGGTAGTGTTTTTGTAAGATCCATAAAAGGTCATCATTCTGTGGGAGGCGCTGTTTCCAGGCGGCCTAAAGAAGTTGAACATTTTAACAAAGCTGATTTTTAAAGTAACCCAAAATTGTGCAGTCCAACACGGCGAGCTGATACAAGCCTTGTTGATTAAGAGAGATTTTTTGACATTGGCTTCCAAATTGTTTTGGACAAAGGAGGAGGTCATGTTATAAAAGTTGACAATATCTGAATATATTTTTGGGTAAGCCCTACTTTTCATGATACTTCATAATGATGCAATCCAATCATATGTAGGAGGTGGTGTATGGACGGTTGGAGGAAGCTTTGATAAGAATTCAGTACCAAAGGCCAATTATTCTGATGGTAGCAGAGCCGAGGTATATAATTCATACATTTTGGAAGGCACTGAAAAATGAGGGTCAACTGGAGCGTCCTGCCAGAGTAGATGCCATTTAATAGGTTTTGAATAATCTCTTTGAGGCTCTCACACTGGAGTTGATACTGATCATTGTCAATGGATGCTAGGGCAAACCGGAAGGTGACCTAAAGCTCTAGGCTTTCATTCTGGATATGAGGTACCTCAACTGTAAAGTATTGATATTGAGTTACGCTTCTCAACTAAACAGCAGGTTGGTTTTCTTAAATGCTATTATTCTCCATTTATGTAATCGATGTTTTCACTAAGCATGGAGCCCCCTGTAGTGAGCACCATTTATTTTAACATAACAGTTCTCTTTACTGTAGCTGGGTTTAAGAATGGACTCAAAGTTGTAAAAGACGGAGAAGTCAATGAAAAAGGTAATATGGGATGAGTAAGACTACATTATCGAGTTAAAAAGTGATAATATTTACCGGATATATGGGACATGGTGCCTAAGGGACCTCCCTGGCGCAGTATGATCAAGATCTTTCACAGTCTTCCTTATCAATAGCCTAGTCAGTGCCCTTATTGTTTTGCGTCATCCTTGGTGGGACTAAGGGATTTAGAACACTTGTCCCTTTAATTTTTAGGCCAGGAAACCTAAAGATCCAGGGTGCTGGATTATAAGATTTTACTTTCCTGGGATTTAAAGTCTTCACTCAGGTTAAGTTACTTGATTGGTAAATTCTAATTATTATTTCATCCCTAAAAAATTAAAAGTAGGCTAATTAACTTAAAAATGGCAAGAGAGTTAGTAAAGTTTATTGCTTAGAATTGTCAATATAGGAGTATTTTCTTGGTCAATCTCAATGCATACCAAGTTAAGATCTATTATCATTACCAATTGAGAATTCTGCGGCAGGTTAGTCATTTCAGCCAATTAGTATCTAACTGCTGAATGAACTTGGGTTTGAGCCCTGAGATTAGCAAACTTTGGGGGAGAAATAGTTGATAACACTAATTGGAGTTAATCCCTGATGTTGTAAGGCAGTAATTTTGTTGGGGATTATCCTTGATAAATGTTTGGGTATTTCAGCAGAACTGGATCGATTCCTTTTGGCAACACATCCAAATCTCCAATTTGGATAGGAATCTCGACAATCCTCATGACCACATTGGTGGAGGTCACGCCTCTCAAAGTTTGGAAAGCAGGGTGTAACAATTTAGTTCATCTTGATTGTTACATTCCAACTCATATTCAAATTTTTCAAATAAGATAAATTGTTAATGTTTCTTTCTAGGTCGTTCTAGGTGCTGGGTTGTGCCTCACCCAAGTTGTATATTAGGCTTTTGTGAGCATAATCAATGACTCAGGTGAGGCCCCTGAGGGCCAGCCTTTATAAAGCGCGCCTGCCCATTCCAAGTTCACTTCAGATTATTTTACCCTAGCTTTCCCTTCCTGGAGAGCATTGTCAGTTGCTCCCCAGACAAGCTCTGGTCAGTAGACCTTTTTTATTATCCAGAATAGTAAAAATCACTTTGGGTTTAGCATACCTCACAAAATTTTGGTCATTTTTTGGTATCTATTTCAAAGAGCTTTTGCAGGGTTGTGTCAGATTAACCACAGAGAGACTCCTTCTATAACCAACTAGTAGTAGGAAATGTTTAGTGCTGTTGGTGCCCCCAAACTTTTCCCTACTCAGTTGGGATACTTTGGTTGCTTGACGGTGCACCAAAGAACTATTTAATTATTGGTAATCAGAAAACTGGTAATTTCCTGATTGTTACACTATTCCAAAGTTAAATCTGCACTGCGCGCCTCCAATCCCCAGTTTGGCTGACCTCAGTGGTCACTTGGTCCTGGTTGTCAAGGAACCAGCACCGGTGGGAGCCAGTGACAGATGACCAACCCTGAATTTTAAGTGACCATCAGTTGAAAATCCAGGTGGGGCCTCTCTATCACCAAGGATTCGGTTGGCGCTGGGGGGATCTGTCCCAGCAGAACTCCCTCACCCATGGATGGTCTACCTGGAAAAGGGATGACCATCCAGTCATGCTGTACTTCGCACCCAACTTATAATTTGTTAGAAAAAGCAGCTTCCTGGTCGGGATGGGAAGGCCAAAGCCAACAGAAGCCTGGGAGGGGGTGCGCAAAACAGCAAAGTGCTGGGCGTGCATCCTCAGGCTGGGGCTGTCCAGCCACGCTGATCCTCGCGCTTCTCTCAAATTTCATTTGGTCAAAGCGCCTTCCTGGTTGGGATGGGAAGACCATCACCAACAGGAGCCTGAGAGGGGGGCGTAACACAGCCACATGCTGGGCGTGCGTCCTCCTGCATTGTGGGCTGATTCCAGCAGCCCAGTCTCAATTTGAACCTCGCCATTTGCATTTTCCCTCAAGAGGCCCAGAGTTTATCTGGGCTAATTTTCCTGGGTCTCAAGGTAACTCACCATAGGAAGACCTCATTGTGGCGGCCTTCCTCTGTGGGGCACCTCTTGGGGGAAAGGCCCTCCTCTAGCGGAGGATAATGTAACAATCGAGTTCATTTTGATTGTACATTCTGACTCAGTTTCAGATTTTCAAATCTGAGTAGAATCATTTAAAAATTTTTTTTGGCTTGGTAATTTTTGGCCCTGAGTTGTGCCTTGCACCAGTTGTAGAATAAGCTTTTGTGAGCCTAATCAATGACTCAGGTGAGGCCCCTGAGGGGCGGGCTTTATAAGGCGCACCTGCCCATTCCAAAGAATAATCAAAATAATTTAGCCAAACTCACCCTTCCTGGAGCACATTGTCAGTTGCTCCCCAACAAGCTCTGGTCAGCGAGCCTTTTTATTAACCCCAGAATAAAATAAAAGTCACTTCAGGGTTGACATACCTCACATACACGTTGGTCTTTTTTGGTATCCATTTTGAGGAGCTTTCACGGGGTTAGTTTGGACTAACCACACAGAGGAACTTACATAACCTACTAGTAGTAGGCAATGTTTGGCGCTGTTTGTGCCTAAAACCGACCCCTACTCAGTTGGGCTACCTTGGTTGCTTGTCGGTGCACCAAAGAATTGTTTATATACTGGCATTTGGAGACTATTGATTTTCCAATTGTAACACTGTATTGAAAATAAATGTGCAATGCACGCATCTGATCCACAGTTTTGCTGATCTCAGTGGTCACTTAGTCTTGGTTGTAAAGCAACCAGACCAGTGGGAGCCAGTGACTGATGGCCAACCTAGGACTTAAAATTTCAATGGTTGAAAATCCTAGTGGCAGCTGCTCACCAGGGAAACAATTGGCACCAAGGGACCTGTCCCAGCAGGGCTCCCTCACCCACAGATGATCCACCAAAAGAAGGGATGACCATCCAGCCATGCTTTACCTCGCACCCCACTTATACTTCTGTTGGAAAAAACAGCTTTTCTGGCCAGGACGGGAAGGACATTGCCAAAAGGAGCCTAGGAGGGGTGCGCAACACAGTTGAGTGCAAGGCGTGCATCATCAGGATGGGGTTGTCCAGCCACGCTGGACCACGCGCCCCTCTCATGTTTTTTTTGGTGAAAACACTTTCCCAGTTGGGATGGGAAGACCATCAACATCAGGAGCCTGAAAGGGGGGCGCAACACAGCCACGTGCTGGGCGTGCGTCCTCCTGTATTGTGGGCTGATTCCAGCAGACCAGTCCTGATTTGCCCTTGCCATTTGCATTTTCCCTCGAGGGCCCAGAGTTTATCCAGGATAATTTTCCTGGGGCTCGAGGTAACTTTCACCAGGAAGCCCTCATTGTTGTGGCCTTCCTCTGTGGGGCACCTCTTGGGGGAGAGGCCCTCCTCTAGCGGAGATTTTGTAACAATCAAGTTCATCTCGATTGTTACATTCTGACTCAGGTTTGGATTTTCTGAATCCTTGTTAAATTGTTTAAAAATGTTTTTGGCTCAGTCATTTTAGCCTTGGTTGTGCATGCCTAGTTGTTAATTAACCTTGTGCAATCCTAATCAATGACTCGGGTGAGGCCTCTGAGGAGCAGCCTTTATAAAGCGCCTGCCCATTTATAAAGCTCACTTCAGAATAGTTTACCTAGATTTCCCTTCCTGGAGAGCATTTTCACTTGCTCCTCAGATAAGCTCTGGTCACGGGCCTTTTTTATTATCCAGAATAAAAATAAAGGTCACTTTGGGGTTAGCATACCTCGCATACCTGTTGATCTAATTTTGATATTCATTTTAAGGAGCTTTCACGGGTTGGGTTGGACCACCACACAGAGGACCTTGCATAACCAACTAGTTTTAGGCAATGTTTGGCCCTGTCAATGCTCAAAGCTCTCCCTACTCATCTGGGCTACTTTGGTTGCTTGTTGGTTCATCAAATAATATTTTATTTATTGCCAGTCAAAACTGAGGATTTTCAATCCTGACACAGGGATGAGATTCTTGAAGTTATTTCCATCAATTCTCGTTATATGATGTTTTTTAAGTTACTCTCATTGGTGCCTTCAGGGATAGGTTTTGTTCATGATGGCCCAAGAGTTGACTTAGTGAAGCTTAATTTAGAGTTATAATGAATGGAACCACCCATATTATATTCGCCAGTTTCCCAAGATACGGCAGAACAAGTTAACACTGAATTAGATCCAACAGCAAAGTTGGACCACTGAGGTAAGCTAATAGGGTTAGATATACTAACCCATCTTTAACCTCGAAATTAAAGGAAATCTCAAATGTCTAAAAAGAATGACAAGTAAGCTAGGTTGCAGACCCCTGAAGTGACCCTTTGTTTTTATTTAACATAAAAACCAAGTGAAGCGATTCCTTCATCTCTCTGACATCAAGAGACTAACAAGAAAAGTGCAACTGGGGAGGGCAATGCCCTAGAAGAACTAGGAATTTTTTGAGAAAAACCTTATTGCGCCTAAAATTCATATATATGGTATTTCATTAAACGGCCAAGAAGCTTCAAAATTTTAAACTGAGGTCTCTAAAGGCGTAGGACAACCTTATAAGGTCTCAATTCAGGGGAGCCCATAATTCATACTTTAAGCTCTTTAGACAAAAAAATAGCTTGGGGAGGGCACAACCCTACCGCCAAACTGACCTCAGCTTAAATTCTTCATGGTGTTTTACTCAGGATTCAGATTCTGAATCCTGAGTCAAAAAAGATGAATGGTTTAAGCCGTTTTATCACAAAAGTAGGGATCTTGACTCACCCATCATTTCTAATTCTGACTTCTAACTAAACACTCCATGGTATTTAGCAGTTTATTATCATGCTATTTAGACTTAAAAGCCCTTTTCATATTTCAGAGGGTCATTGACATTGCGCTAGATGACTTTAGCTTCACATGCGCAGTGAAATACTTTGATGACATTTTGGTTCACTCTCAAACTCCAGAATAACATGAAACGCACTTTGTAGCAGTGGTCGCCACCTTATAGAAAGCAGGCCTGGATGCAAAAACATCAAAAATGTGTTTTATTAAAGTACAATTCTTAGGAAACAAGGTACCTAAGGATATACATGCAATCGCCCCTTCAAATCTAGAAGCAAAAAGGGCGTGGGGAAAGCCCAACACTCATAAATAGCTTTGCAGTTTCTTAAGATCAGTTACTTTTCTAAAAAAAATTCCCCCTGGCAATCTTAGAACTGGCTGCCCCCTCCATCCTTTATCATCAAAAATTCATCATTCGTCTTGGTAGAATAATGTCAGCGGGCTTTTGATGCCATCAAGGAAGTTTTTACCTCTGCGCCTATTTTGCACCACATTGATAATGATAATAGTTTATTGTAGCATGTGATGTCTCCAGCACTTCTGAGGGACAATTTTGATATCGGAACATGATGATTGCAAACAACAGGTATTGTCCAACAATGGACGTGCCAAGTAAAGTCTTAGCTTCTACCAGGGGTAACCAATACACAAGACAGCATCTAAAATCCACAAGGCATCGCCACTTTGATGATTCTAGAGTTATATCTGTGGGGGTAGGTATAGGTTATATTTATTAATGAACAGCATCCCCATTCTAACTGCTATACTGTGTGATGGCAATAGTCTTAATCATGCTTCATGCAACGAGGGGTGACTAGTTGGGATGGATAGGGAGACTGAGCTGACATTTAAGGATGTACATTGGAGCAAAATCCTAAAAATGCCTGATCATGTGCTTGATAATGGGATATAATAACTGCACCGTCAGTTTTGATCCCATGAGTTTTCCCAATATGTACGTGCACCATGGTAAAGTATTTGGCTTCCTCTTGGTTATTTCGATCGAATTGGACAAATAGTTGAACAACTTGGGCTGATAATTGAGTAAACCGTTTCTTGGACAAGAGAGTTTGCAACTCTTCTTAGGATGATTCACAACACTTTCTTGTCTGAGGGAGTCTAAGGCTATAAACACCAGAGAGATGACCACTGCCATTATTAAGATTAATGAGCGTGGGCCTCAATTTGTTTTAGTGATTCCTTTGTGGAGGCCATAACTTTCTATAAATTAATAAAAAATTTAGAGGTTTCCTTGGGCGAATAAACTCTTTATTAAGGTTAGAAAAATATTTCATCACTCTACCATTAGATGAGTGCGGGGTTTTTATTTAAGTGAATTTAGAGGAAAAAATTTGCGAAAATTCCTGTAAACAGGATGCACAAATCTTCTCCAAAGTTCCAGGACATTTGTGCAATATGACAGTTTGTCAATTGCTGGTGAGCCAATCTGTGGTTTGCTCTTGCGAAATTTGCTAATTCTACAGGGCTCTGGAACTCTTAAATTTCTCCTTTATATGCAATTTTCTTTGACCACTCGAGGATCTTCTGCTATTTTGACCCCTATATTTATGTTCCTTTTAAGGATCTAATTCTGATCTTCTGGTTTGAGCATATATTTCATTGCACATACTCTCAATTTCCTAAAAGATCAGCAGAATTAAGAGTTATGGAAGATTCAGATTTTCCTCTGTATCAGGCTACCTTAAAATCAAGGTTGGGAGGAGTGGCAGATACCCAGTGCTCATCTAGGGTATGCGTCAGATCCGCTATTTTCTCTAGTGGGTATCCTTGGGCCCCCTACCCTTGCCTTGATTGTAAAGAATATATTTTCCAGTAAAGATTAAAGACATAGTAGGGGCCTTACTAGATTCATAATTTTTAGAAATTAATTGTCTTAAACTCTTATGGGAAATATAGTTTAAAGACCTGTATTCAGTTGCATGGTCAATGATGCACTGCAATATATGTTGCAGGGGGCTAAGTACACAGTGACAGTGAGCACATACCATAAATAATCTATATACTACCATAGTACTCAGAAGCTGACGCCTCATAAAACCAGGTTGCACTACGACCTCTTAAACTTTGATTTTAAATATGATTTTGTTTAAGGGACAACTCACATATTGCCAGTAAGCAAAGCAGGAGCCTGATTAACGGAACTGAGCCAGTGGAGCGCGTTGTTTAATTATGGTGATACCCTAGAATAAGTTTTGTCTGATACATTAGTGGGACAGCTGTCATTACCGTCATCACAATTCCCCAACATCCAAAACCCCACCCTTCAATCCAACAGTCAAAACCCACCACCAATTACATATCCTCTATCAGCAGCATACTCTCAAAAAAGCCCTACAGTCCTACCAAAGAGTACCTATTAAATTCCTTACTTAATGCTTAATTTGAAGACCCAGAAGGACAGGTCCTAAGTGATATGATACTGATGGGAAAAAGCCTTGTCAGATTTGGGACTGCAAAAAGGCTTGCTGGTGCTTTTCGCCTCAAATCCAACAATATAAGTGAGGGGCTTGTCTCACCAGTTATATGAAAGTAAAGAATATAAATATGTACTAAATTGGTTTTTTATTTTATGAATTTTTATTATGTGCCACGCGAAGGTAAAAAAAGAATCCACTTAATAAATAAATAATAGTTTTAAAATGTCAAGGCTCAACAATAGGATAGCTTGACGAATTTTGAAGTTAGTAATATGCAACATCGATGAATCCCCCCCTTGGGTTGGGACCATCTAGTACTAAAAAAAAAGAAGTTGGTAATATGCGGTTTTAGCATATCAAAACTCAAAAAACTTGCTTTACTTTGGCTGACTGATGGATGGTAAATTAAGTCTAGCTAAAATGTACCCTTGGGGTAACGATTTGATAAATTTTAGCAAATCTCCTTTGATAAAATAAATTATCTTGGAGGATCCCCACCACGCCTATAAAAGGGGCGTTCCCCACTTAGGTGCTTAAATGACCTGGTCATGGATGAGGGTGTACCATCCAATGGACGCCCCTTGTTCCACTTCTTGGTCAAAGTAATCTGACTGAAAGATATGGGTTTAGTTTTCAATAAAATATTTAAAATCGTATTACCCAATTTGTGGTGTTCCATTGAGAATTTCCCAGGGTCTTTTGCCCAATAAAATCATCATTTATAGTTAAATCAATCTTATTATTATTGAGAACATGTAAATGTCCAATATCCAATTTTTGGCCAAAATTGCCGTGTAACATTCTATCTTGAAGCCTGAAGGACAAATGTCTGAAAAGCCTATCTGGTGGTATTCTCAAAAGGATATGGTGATTTACTTTCATTATCAAATATGAGTTCCAGAAAACTCTACGACAATGGGTAATAAGGGCATCATTATCTTCTAATCTTGGGCTCGTAGAGTCAAGAAATGCGTTGACTTGACTAAAGAGCATTTAACTGTAATGGATAATGAAGGACGCCTGCCTGGATAGAACAATGCCTTTTATGAGAGCAACTGAAATCTGATAGAACGGGTCAAAATGGACTGTTGCACGCACTTCAAAAGGCAGTTGTACCATGGACATTGATATAAATAGACTTAATTGTTAGTCTACCCATCTCTAAGGGTTTTTAAGTGATCATGGTGGTCGTGGATAGGTTTACAAGATATGCCCTATTTATTCCATGTGTAATTACAACAACAGCTGAGGACATGGCGTGGTTGCTCTTATCTCACGTTTTTATTAAGTTAAGGTAAATTTAGAAGTGATAATCAGTAGAGGCCTCAGTTTACCTCTAAATTTTGGGATGCTCTGTTGAAACATTAGAAATTAACTTTACCAGTTGTCAGCGTATCATCCCCAGTTCAGCAGACATATGAGTGAACCACTTGATCTTTCAAACATTAACTCCATTGTTATGCTAGCGCTTCCCAAGACAATTTTATGGACGACCTTCCCTTAGCTCAGTTTACATAAATATTTTATCTATTTGGGTGCCTTTACAGTGATGTCATCAATGTATGCTAACTTGAGTTATAGCCCCACCTTCACTATTAGTTTACAGATATGCATGGACACTCCTGCTGCGGATAGATTCATGATGCATGATATGAATTACACCAACAGGTGCAGAAGCAGTTGACTGAGGCAGTTCAGGAAATTAAGTGCTTTTCAGTTTTGAAAACTTAGAGCAGATAAATTTAACATATGAGAGATCTTGTAATGATAGACAAAAATAGACCTCGATCTCAAAGTTCTGTGTCATAAATTAGCTTGTAAGGGGAGGCCCATTCCACTTAAGTTAAATTTCTTGACAATGGTTCTTTCCTTGTAGAGTCCCCTCTCATAGGATACTTAATAAGGTTACACAGTCTTTAGCATTAACCCCTTCCATGGGCAAGAAGCAGGTAGAGGTAGAAAGAAAATTGAGTTTGAAGAAGTTTTAGATGCTAGGAAATTCAAGCAATGGTTTATTACCTGATGGGCTTAGAAAAGGGTGTCCAGAATATAATAAAAGTTAAACCCTTCTTTTGACTGTACCAACTGCTGAAAATTGATTGAGGACTTCCATGCCCAAAACCCTGTAGCACCTGTATCCTCCACTTTCAAAAAAATAACAATTATAGTTTCATAAACTTCGCTCACCACACAAAAAATTACACGTTTGTACAAATGCAAAATAGAGGGTAGACCCTATCTTTCTAGAAAAGGATAAGGTTAGGGCCTGTGCCATGCCCATTATATTTGACCAGGCTATATATTTCATCAAATTAAGTGTAAGTGAAGGGGCCCCACGTGTAACTTACAGTAAAATAGTAGACTTAAGGAACACCCAAGTCAAGCGGTGGTCTTTACATCTCTCCCAAATTAGTTTTTACTCCATACAAAACTAGCAAAAATCTAACAAAACCATGACTTTCAATTTACCAGCAAATTTGATGATAATCAAGAAGCATTGTAACAATATTTGCATAAGGACCAGCGGATTAAAATTGAATCCCAAAAGAAGCAAAAATATCTCACTAATCCCAGTAAAAATATTTGAGTGCTCAAAAATTATGGATAAGTATCAAAAATTGGATACTGCTAGGATGCTAACACCTGTGCAATCAAGTAAAGATTTCCAGAGCAGACTGCAAAATATCCCACACACAAATTACAAATCATGATCTTGGAAAAAGAACCTGGAGTTCTTGGGAAAATGCACTAATCCAGTTGTCAGAAATTTTATGCAGTTTCCCCTATCCACTTTCGTGAATGAATAAAACCTGGCACTCTGGTGTTAATGGAGTGCTGATTATTTTTTATATTCTTTATAAAGACTTTAGATCTCTCCAAGATAGTCTTTTTAATTCTTTTATTTATTTGAGATAAGCTTACTAAGGGACGGACATCACCAAGATAGAGAAAGTAATGACAGGAAACCTGAGCAGGATCAACTCCATCGTAGCAAGTTTTTCCACCTCCAGATCAGATTTTTCTAGTTACGTCATGGGTAAGGCTTTCATATTATTAGACCTACTAACTGCCATTAGCTTCCTTTATCTGGAACCCCAATTGATGTGCAAAGGGTGGGAATTGAACCACAACCTTCAGGTAGGTAGCAGTACGCCCTACTGACTCGTCTTCCACCTTTAGTTCTTTTAACCTTTATAAATTATAAAAATTATGGAATCCAAATAAAAACTGTACATAATGGAGGCCCCCCGCTCATTAATCTCTGTAATGGCAGTGGTAATATATTTGTTTTTTTCTGCCCTAGCATCCCTTGGCAGTGAGATTTTCAGAAAATCAATGCTGGAAAATGTTTCAACAACCAGTTGTTCAAGAATTTTTACACAAATAATCAATCCAAACTGAACATCTAATCATCTAACCTGATCTGTCACAATCAAGATGAAGATGAAAAACCCAATTCAGTGGATGGGATAATGGAAAAGCTAATGGATTCAAAACTTATGACGTAATTGCCACTCATTGCTACCAATTGCAAGCCTAGAATTTATCTTAGCTTTTAACCTAATATAAATCTCAGATGGTCCAAAAACCACCAAATCTACTAGTCTTTCCTCTGTGCAAGAACCATGGTCAGGACTATTGAAAGCACTCAGTTTAGTGGTTGGAATGTGAATGATGTTCATATATCATTATTTCCAGCACCTATACCCCTACAGATACTATTCAAGAATAATCAGAATTGTGGTGCCATGTAGACTAGGGGTGTTATTATAGGTATTAGAGTACCTCTGATGGAAGCTAATTACTTTCTTGGCACATATGTTGTCTACCATACTAGCCCATCATTTTTACTTCTCTTACTGTGCTAGCCCAATAATTATTGAATTTATTATTTTTCTACAGCTAATCAAAGCTTATATGGTCTCATGTGCGCTCTACTACATTTTGGTCATGGGTAGCATTGATCAGAGCCATTAAGCAAGTACTGATCATTCTGGTGGCAAAACTGATAAACTCTTCCATTAAATGCTCAAGCCTGCAATGTAACGGGTAATACCACCCAATTCCTCCCTTCAGAAAAGGTAGCCCGCAAGGTTCTTGGAGCATTGGCAGTACTCAAATTTCAACTACCTTAAATTAAAAACACTGAGGCTTTCAAGGATCAACAAAAGCTAACAATACTTGACGCCTTACAAGATGAAGCAAAAAAATTGGGCCCGCACTTTACTATTCAGAACTATGACTTAGGGGAGGCTATCCCTCAATTTTTACAATAGTTTCATCAATGGTAGCCTCCCCAACGTTGAGACCTCAACCCATATTCTAAACTTTTTAATGATAAGGCCTAGCCATGAGTAAAGACGACTGCATCAATGCTTTTATTCAACTAAATAATTTCATCAGATTCACAATACTATCTTA
The DNA here is from genome assembly GCA_022478985.1 of Massospora cicadina. Classification (NCBI taxonomy): domain Eukaryota; kingdom Fungi; phylum Entomophthoromycota; class Entomophthoromycetes; order Entomophthorales; family Entomophthoraceae; genus Massospora; species Massospora cicadina. The sequence continues at coordinate 31,728 of JAKSZP010012295.1, forward strand.
TCTTATGCTCAAGTGGCAGAGATAACTTCCCAATTTCGATAAAAATTATCAAGATTACATTAAGTTGGTCACAAACATGAATAATGCGCTGGAGTTTGCTCCATAACAGCTTTAATTAGTTTTATTGTGCTTATTACTTAGTTTGCATGGAAACCACAACTGGTTGAAGATTTGCTGTTGTTAATGCCTTAATAGACATGAAAGCCTCTTGAATTTTTTTGATGCGGTATAGGTCAAGCCTAGATCTAGTTCTCTCAGGGGCCTCAGTCATGGGGGTTTCTAGAGTATTAATGGTCACTCTGCCCTTATGCAAGCCAATGCACTTTTTGTCCCATGGTCATCGTTTTCATACTAAGTTTTCTGCAATACCAGACCTACTCAATACCATGATACTGGGCGTAGGGTGATAGCACCAACACCCAGCAACTATCAACCTAGAGTTAATTCTCTCGCCTTCATGCCCTTCTATCATTCTAAAGACTTCTATACTCTTATTTTTTAGCACTAATGTTGCCCAACTAAATGGGGGATCCGTCACACATCTTTATTTGCAAATGGGCAAAATAAAGGGACTATTAGAATAAAATCTAATATAGCACCTCAGCTAAAAACCTAGTAAGCCATATCAGAAGGTGAATAAGATTTGGGGAAACTTTTGTCTGGCGCCCGCATTAGCTGGTGGACCATAGTGGACAGCATTGGGGTGGGAGCATCAGCGACATGAGGCATAAGGAGGTATAGTTGTGGGTTTTCTTCATTAATTAGGCCAGCGGTGTCCATCACCTCAACATATTGAGAAAGTTGATGATCAACAAAAGTGATGAGAGCAGGCACTTAAGTAAATGTGTTATATGCGTTAACAGGTTTCAGGATAATTAGAAGCAAATAGAGAGGTCTTTGCTGCATTGATGCAGGCATGGCTTTCACCAAAAGCCTGCTCATCAATCTCATACTTCGCTCTTCCTCAAAATCATGAGCGATATTGGGGATAGGATCTTCCAACCAGGGGTTCCATTGCCCCATGGAGTTGCTGGTGGAGTAGGGTGTTGGAAGGAGCTGCAGAGACTATAAATGCCATTTTATTAATGTTTTTAAAAATGGGATAAACATTTTTAGTATGGAACGGTGGGGGTGCGATTTGGGAGGATTGACAAAAAACTTTTCCAGTGCAAAACTTTGTTTAACGTTATATGACCAGTCATTTTTGTCAATCAGTTGTGACACTCAAAATGATTTAACTCAGCTCATGCTGGCCCAGCCACTGGAGTTGGCAAGTTGGCCGCACCTAATTGGATGCAAACTTTCAACCATGGCAGCTCAGCTGAAACTGTTTCAGCCATTGGTTCATGTTGTCATAAATTAACTGAATTTTATAATTTTTAGAATTTTGATTGACTGCGGCTTTGGAAGCCATGCCAGAAGTCGCCAAGGTTGGGGCAGGAGAATCGTTTTCCACGTAAAATTTTTTGGTTATGGCTGCAGCTGGTCTGACGCCAGAGGGGGGAGCAGCAGAAGCAGTGGAGGCAGAAGCCATAGGGAACTTGCGCTTTGAGTAATAAAGCTCAAAGCACAAGGGGCAAATGGTGCAGCTATTCTTGATGAGTTCCCAGAATAGGTGATCAGGGGAAGATCTGATCACCATGCGATGGGGAATTGTGAGATGGGTGTCATGATGGAATATTCAGATAGTTGCAAAGGAACACAGCCCTGCCAAATGATCCACTCCATTTGAAACCACAAATTGCAGCACAGGGTCTGCGCCATAAATGGCCAAATCCTTCATGAGCTCATGGCGGAGGCGTTCCAGGGGAAAGATGGGAGGGCAACCCAGAAAACTGGACAACCAAAGTGGCCTCATCTGGGAGTAAGTTGTGAATGGTAGGTAGAAAAATATTTTTAAAAATTAATGGCAGCTTAGATGCTGCCATTGCATTAGCCTCAGAACAAAACTGAGGTTGAACTACCCCTTAAAGGGGCAGAATTTTATGAAGCTGGAGGGTTTAAACACTGCCATGGCCATCTCAATGTGGCCACGCTTGCATATGGGAAGAGGTTCCCATATTTGCCCCAGAGGCCTAAACACAAATTGCTCTGTGGGAGCACCGCCTGGGAACTCACGAGATGGTGGGCCAAGTCCCAAGAGTGGACATTACGCCCAGTAACGTTAGGGGGGGGGCTAACAGAACCAGCCTGGGCACACTTCAGCGGTGGCCAAAATATGCCAAATGGCAGTGCACCACCACCCCAAGCTGGGGCAGCAGGCGTCAAAACATCGACATTTGTAAGTTTTGGCTCAATTGATTAGTAGTCTTTTGTATTTTTTTAAAAATTTAAATTGTCTTTGATTTTGATGTCGAAGTGAAAGAGAGCTTTGAAATTCTCTAATCTATAATAATGCAAAAGGGAATTCTTTAGCAGCCACTGTAAAGTACTCCACCTTTGAGTAATAGCCAATCTGCCTGCAATGCCTTTAATACTTGAACCCTACAATAAATTTTTAATGTATATAAGGAGAACCATCTTTCACCCCAATACAAGTTCAATTTGACTTCTACTTGAAGGTGTATTTATTAAAATCCTTTTCAAAATTTACCCTTACACTGTAGACAAGAACCAAACCTTAAAGCAAAAGTTGATGAGATGATAACTAAGGGATCATTAGTAAATTATCACCAGAATAAGCCTAATGGTATTTTCTCAGAAGCCTGATGGCACACTGTGGCCCTGCATGGACTATGACCACCTAAGCAACGTTATCTTTCCTTACCCTCACCCACTTCCACTTGAGTCCATAATCTCTTAAGAATTTCAAAAAAGTTTCCCCTATTTTGGATTTAGAAAATGCATTCCACCAAGTCCAGGTGAAGGAAAGGTAAGAATGGCTAATGGTTATCTGAACATGTGATGCAAGTACCAGTTTAGGGTCAAATTGTTCAGACATAGAAACGCCGCTGCCATATACCAGATGGTAATTGTCAACCTGCTAGATGACCTTCACTTCAAGTGTGCAGTAGCGCATATTGATGACAGTTTGGTTCACTCCTTCATGACAGAAAACATGAAAAGGACTCAGTAACAATGGCTGCCACCTTACAGAGAGCGGGATTGCATGCAAAAATAATCAAATTGGAATTTTTTAAGATGAAGTACAATCCTAAGAAACCTAGTAGTTAAAGATGGGCATGACATTGCTCCTATAAAGCTATAAGCAATAAGGGCGTGGGCAACTTCAATATTAAGAAGCATTCTCGCAGATTCTTGGGATTAGTACTTTTTTAAAAATGTCTCTCTTAAAAATCATCAAACCAGCTGCTTGCATAAATCCTAATGGCAAGAATGCGCCGTTCATCTATAAAAAGAATGTCAGTGGCTTTTTAAGCTATCAAGGATTTTTTTACCTCTGCACCTTTCTTGCGCCACATTAATGAAGACAAACAGCTCATAGTAGCATGTGATGTCTCCAGTACAGCCGTAGGGGCATTACTGCTACAGGATTGATGGCAGTAAACAACTAGCATTATACTTTTAAAATAATTCTCTGGCGCTGAACGCTCATAGATGATATATGATAAAGACTGGCAACGTTGCATAGTCAATGATGCACTGGAAATATTTTCTGCAGGGCGTTAATTATACAGTAACAGTGCGCATAGACCATAAGTCACTCATATAATACTGTAATTTGCAGAAGCTAGTACTCCATCAAACCAGAACGCATTGTAATATTTTCAATTTGTATTTTAAATATAGTTTGTTTAAGGAACAACTCATATATTACTAAGTATCCTGAGTAGAATTCTGTCTGCCAGATTCAAATACCAAAGAGGGCATTGAATTTTTTATGATGATTCCACGGAATAAGGTTTGGGTAAAGCACCACTGGTGGCAGCTATTATTGCCGCCAAAAAGCTCTCTCAACATCCAAACCCCCCCCATTGAGACCACATTAAATCCACCATAATCTCAAAGCACCTCTTAGAAGCATACTCTTAAAAAAAGCCAAATGTCAAACACAAAATTTCCTATTAGATGCCATACTAAATGCCCAATTAGAAAGCACAGAAAGACAGGCACTAAGTTGTATGATACAGGTTAGAAAAGCCTATCCGGTTGATATTCTCAAAAGGATAGTGTGATTTAAATCAAGTATTGAATTTTGGTACCAGAAACTTTATGCTCATGGGGCATAAGGAGAAACATTATTTTCAATAATGGGGAACCCCAGAGTCAGAAATGCATTAACTTGATAGAAAGAGCATATGGCTATAATGGGCTACAAAGGACGCGCCCACCTAAGTAGAATGATGAATTGCATGTGAGTGATAAAATTCTTACAGAACGGGTCAAAATGAACTGTTGCACGCACTTCAAAAGGTAGTGAGACCATGGACATTAGTATCAATAGACTTAATTGTTAGTCTACCCTCCTCCAATGGTTTCTGACGCTAACATGGTGGTCATGGATAGGGTTACAAAATATGCCCTATTTATTCCATATGTATTTACAACCATAGCTGAGGACATGGCGTGGTTGCTCTTATCCCACGTTATTTACTATGTTGGGGTTACCTCCAGAAGTGATAAGCAGCAGAGGGCTTCAGTTCACCTCAAAATTTTGGGATGCTCTGAGTGAAACTTTAAAAACTATGCCAGTTGTCATCTTATCACTTTCGTCTAACAGATAAATGGAGAAATCCATCCAGTCGCTTTAACAATACTCCATTATTATGCTTTCGCCTCCAAGTCATTTAGCAGACGACCTTCCCCTAGCCCAGTTTGTATATGATAAAATTTACATAACTTTTCAGGGATGTCACTGATGTATAAAACTTTGGTTATAACCCCACCTTTTACTATTGGACCACAAATATGCATGGAAACTCCTGTTGCAAATATCTTCATGATGCACAATTTGTAGTTAACCATCAAGTGTAGAAGCAATTGGCTAAAGCGCTCAGGAAACTAAGTTATTTGTGAATAAAAAATACTAAGCACATTAAGGTATTAAAAGCGATTTTGCTTTGGTAGACACAAAGTGATCTCAATCACAAATCTTTTTCTCATAAAACTGGCTTATAATAGAGAAGGCCCACGCCCCATCAGTAGAGTTCTAGATAAAAAATCTTTTCATGTGGAGCTCCTTCTCACAAGAGACTTCATAAGGCTTTTCACGCTTCTAAATTGTCCAAAAAATGTGATAAACTGGTGTAAATTGAGCTGATACTGATAGTGAAAACACAGGTTTGAGGTTGAAGAAGTTCTAATGCTAGGAGAGTCAAGCGGGAAATTTATTACCTGGTGGCTTGGAAAACGTATCTGGCATATGAGAACAGTTGGATCACCACCCAAGACCATATATACTGTTGCGAATTGATTGAGGCATACATTTCTAAATCCCTGAAGCACCTGTGCACTCTATTGTAAAGCCCACAAACATCCTGGCTATTGAGTTTTTCTCACCACACATGCATTATGCTTTAGTACTAGCGTTAGAAAAAGGAATATACCATTTCTTTTTAGAGAAGGGTGATTTAAGGACTCCGCCTTGCCCATTAAGTTGGACCAGGTTATCATTCTTTCTGTTCAAAAAAGAAAGGGCCCCACACATCACCACTAGTAAAGATAGCGGACTCAGCGCACAACCTAGATGAATACTTTGTGTCCACCACTCCTCTAAAAGCTCACATTTAATCCATCCTAAACTAGCAAAAACTCTCATTTGGGTTAGAATCTCAAATATTTTAGATGGATTTGAAAATATGAAAAGGTGTGTATCAAAATCCACATGAGGATAAACAGATCAAAATTAAATCACTGAAAGGGGCGAAAATATAGCGCTCATTCCAGTAGAAAAGTCTCAAGCGCCCTAATGAATTTTGCTTAAGAATCAAATATTAGGCCAATTCTAGGGTTTAACCTTACAAGATAGCATGATTGCCTAAGAAAGCTAAGAACCCACCTGTAATTAGCAAACAGTTCTCTTGCGCAAAATTACCGGCGTTCTAGACAGATGCACTCATCCAGTTTTCAGAAATGTTCTGCAGTCCCCCTCCTCACTTTCATGAAAGTATAAATATCCAGCACTCTTCTTATAGAGTGCAGGGTTATTTTGTTATAATCATTATTATATAATTATTTCCGTCAAATGATCTTCTTGACTTTTATATTTTATAAAAATTCTGACATCCTTAAAGAAAATACTGCAACTGATGGAGGACTTAAGCTCATTAATTCTGTAATGGTATTTACCATCTATCTAGTGATTTCTACCTTAGCATCCCTTTGCAGATTGAATCTAGGAAACAACCCTGGGCTCTTCATAACAACCTTTTGTTCAAAAAAACATATACATGATAATCTCCCTGAACAGAACACCTAATCATTTAATCTAATCCGCCATAGTCAAGATGATGAAAAACATAAATCTGAAAGTTTGAAATATCAAACTATTGATGAAATCAAGACTGACAATATAGTTTCCTCTCTTTGCTACCAAGTACAAGCCCAGGAAAACCAGTCTTTAAATTAGTTTTACACCCTAAATGGTCGAGTAGCCACCCACACACAGCCCTACCAGTCTCCCCTCGTTGTGAAAAACATGCCAAGACTATTGCCAGCAATTAGATTAGTGGTTGGAATGAATATGATGTTCATTGCTAAAGATCAAGCACCTATCCCCACTGTAGATCCTACTCAAGGGTAATCAAAACAACACTGCCGTGTGGACTATGGATATATTGTGGGTAGCAGAGTACCCCCAAAGGAAGCCAAGTCTTTGGCAGGCTAGTTGTCTGACACAAGCTTTCATCAAAATTATATGTTTATTGATAAGACTAATCAGATTTAGTAAAACCAATATCAACCTTTAACCTACTGAAATTATCCTGGCTAACTATAGGTTACTTTACATTTTTATTTTAATATTATATGTTTCTATTAATAATATAGACAGGGAATTATATTATTGGGCTGCTACGCTAATGTTGATCTCTAGAAGTATTTTAATATTTAATACATTGCCACCACAAACATATTTTATATAATTTTTAATAAAAATTATATTACTATCAGTTTCCTTACCCTTTGGCCTTTGAAAAATGTAATTATGAAAAAAGATCAAATCCTTAATCCTCCTTGATGTAACTCTTTATTCCTGATACCTAAATTACCTTGGCCTGCAACCCTGGATTTTTAGCACCACTTATATTATTTTATTGACTACCTGTACCCGCGCTAAAATAAAAGTAGACATCAATAGGTTTATCATCATCACTTAGCCATTTGGCATTTACTCATATGTTCTTGGCTGAGCGCTACTTTTTCTAAATGCCTCGAGTTATGGGCAATTATTTCTAACCTATTATAGATTTTATGTACTACCATGCAATTTTTAAGTGATGCCTAGTGACACCAATGAGAACCATTGGAGTGATTTAACATAATAGAATATAATGCCACTTGGAAAAGAACCTTTTACATTTACAATTGCTATCTAAATTTAGACTACATTAAAATTGCCATCTAATAATCACTGGGAGTATTCATTACTAAAGTGTGCTTATATATTAGTTTATTGTAAATCCTTTTGCTACTATTTTGGGAACAATTCCCTATTCTCTCTGATTTTTCTTATGACAGAGCGCCTGTTAATTAGTGCAAATCTACCTGTATGGTGGAACATAATGCTTTAATGCCCCTTCTAAAAGGATTTGTCATTTAATTTTAGCAGTATTTTTTAAAACTAATTTATTAGCGTTCATAGTTATATAAAATGGACTAAGCTTTAACTATAAACTGTATGCTTTTAACTCTAATTATATATAGGATAGATGCCAAAAACCTTAGAAAAACATAATTTTACACCATTATATAAAAGATCTTTAACAGTACCATTGTTATATTAGTCTAGCTCATATACAACATCTTAAAAAAGCAGGAAAATATCTAGAATCATCTAAATAAAAGTTAAAATATAATTAACAGAACTATAAATCTTTGATCATACATAAGGAAGGTATGTAAAACTTACATGCCAACTAATTTAGTTTTTAGGTTTACAAAAGCAGAATATGGTATATCTTGTAGCACTTTATAAAATCCTTACTTATTGGAACAAGAGAATGCATATCATAACCTTTATTATGTTTACAACACTTACTACCTATATATCATCTTCATCACTCTCCATTACTCAGAAAGAACATAGGCATTAGCCTAGAGGGGTGATTCATGATATCACTTAGGTGTGTGTTTAAACCCAGTACTGAATGGGAAAGCTGACGCTGTATATTTTTCTTAAAACCAACCTGTAATATAATTTTACAAAAACAGAGAAAAGTTAGTTTGTATACTACCGTTGAAAAATAACTTTACTACAAGACATTGTCAAGTGATGAACTATGAGCTGTTTGCGCAATTTCATAAATCTTAAATATATTATAAAATTAATTAATATAACTATTAGTAGTTTCATTTTTGTGACGAGCCTAGATGGATATGTTGATAGAGGAAGGATACATTGTGTCTTCTTAATTGAGAAGTTTCAAGTTTTCTAGAGGAGTGGTTACAAGCATAAAGTTACACTGGATAGATCATCTAAATTCGAAGATGTTTAGTGGTGAATCAAGATATATGAACTATAAAAGGTATATGTAGACTTTATAAAAATAATCATTTCTATTTTATAATGTTACATATAATCCTAGAGTTATTCTAGTTTAATATTGGGTAATTTTACTGGAAGGGTCATAAAGTTATATGAACGTATGGTATATCTTGATACACAAATAAGACCATATCAGTAACTTTTAGATAGCTTGTGTAAGTAAAAGGCTACTCCAGAAAAGATAACAAAAATATAACAATTTCTCTATTGAGTTTAAGGCTTCTAGGCTAAGCTTAGGTAAATGCTGAGAACACATCTATTGTGTTTTTATGCAGAGTTAAAATAAAGAATACTGTTGTTATCTTTTTGATAGAGTTGAGATCTAGCAAAAATCAAAAATCTTTAAAGTTTTTTTCATTTATATATAAAATCTGTTAATGCACAATTTGTATTAACAAAAATGTGATTTAATAAGACATTATACTATTGGTCAAAAATAAAAGCATATAGATTTTCCTAGAATGTTTGTAAAATCTCAACAAAAATACAAGAAACTTTTCCTATTGATTTTAGTTTTAGACTAGTATAACTAGAGCAAAAATTTAAAAAATTGCAACTCAAATAAGGATAAGTTAAGAACCAGAAAAACTTTGGTTTGTGCCATACTGAGACAATGTTGTTGGTAAAGGAGCTTTCAGTGATAGTGACATAAAAACTAATTTATAATAAGATGTTCATATAATATCAACATATATTTCAAACTGAAGACTCAAAAGGTGATCAGAAGAATAAATTGTTGCTTAAAGAAGATCACAAGTGTTGTGCCATTGACATATATCTATGTCCATTGAGCTTGTGTAGACAGTCTCTATAAGTTTAATCACTTAGAAAAAGCTGTTAATTTTATCTAAAATAATATGACAAGCGTTATGAATTTGAATTTTTACTGTTTAGGCTCAGATTTTATTGTTAAGTTTTAATATATAAAAAGATTTAAGTAAATAGATTAAAAAAGGTAAAAATTGGTTGTTAAAGAAAGCATCAGTTATAGATAGTTCAACTTTATGTAGAGCCAAACTTTTGCAGACTCAGGAAATTATGTTTCTTGTGATGATAACTAAAGAATGATTATGTGACCAATATACACATAAGTTATTTTACTACTATAAGCTATGGTGTTAAAGTATGCTAAGTAAAGTTTAAAAATGTACCAAGAGTTTATGTAATTTGATTAATTTCTTTTTGACTAATTATAAAAGTAATTAGATTTATGTTTTAAGTTTTAACTACACATAGTCCATCATCAGATAATGATGAAGTAAATTTAGGTACTAATCACTATGGTATAAAAAAGAAAAAAGATTGATTCTATTTATATTTAAAATACTCTAACCATTAGAAATAGTTGCTATCTTGGGACATGTTCTGAGAGCAGGATGTGTAAAAGTTTACCCTTTTTCCAATAGACTATCTTACTAAGTTTAATTTAATGATAGCCTAGATCCTCGTAAGCAAAAGATAGGATAAGTTTATGTTTAATATTCTATATTGTAGCTTCTAGATGATTAAAACCAATACCAGAAATAATACCATATACCCCACAAATGCCAGTGTAATTTTTAATATATAAGAATTTTAATGTAAAAATATTTTATGGATATAAGGACAGATTGTGGCATAATCAAAAGAATCAGAAAGTCTGTCAAACTTCATTAGCATTAATAAAGTAAATAACAGTGTTTAAAATGTATGAAGACATATATCTATAAGCTTTTCATAAATTTATCAAATAGTTAGGTCAGAAGGATGTATTTAATCTAAACATTGGTGAAAATTTTTGAGTATCTAAAGTAGTGATTATATAGGCTTCATAAAAATATGGAGCACCTAGACTGCAGAATCAATATTACCCTCTGTTAGGATTTTTGCCCTCCTTTTCAGCTTCCTAGTTTATTTGTTGGTTTGCTAGGGGATAAGTCCCTCTATCAAATGAATCAGATATTGATTGACCTCTATTTCAGGTAAAAAATATACTGGGATTTTTGGGTAATTCTATTGGTTTATATCTGCCAGGGATAGATTGGTGCAAATGCTTACAATCTCATTGCTCAGAGTTGCCAACAAAATTGGGGCATCTGATAGTTGATCTTTGATTGACTATTAAGTTTAATGATTGGTATTGGTCAGGTTTCATCACTGACTAATTGGTTTTTAATCTGCAGTTGTGAGGCATGTGATACTGCATGCAACTAGAAAATTGATCAGTTGGTTCACGGCCTGCTATAATGGGTAAAGAGTCACATTAACTAATAAGGTCGCTAGCCAAATGTGGCTGGTTCACTGTGATCAATCAGGAAGCAAAGACATCTTTTCTGGAGTTTTCCACTTTTAGGTCTCTGGGATGTCTATCTGAGGAATCCTTAGCCCCATAAGAAGAACACAGCCAGAAGGTACTTCACAAGGTAAATCAATAGCAATTGGTACCAAGTCATGGCTAAGGAGCCAAAAGAGGAGTTGAGCACCAAATTCTCCTTAAAAGTTCCCTAGTAATTTTATTAATAAAGCAGATCAAGTTTTTTTAAGTTAAATATCAGTTATAAGTTTTGATCATCTTCAGTTTAGAATTGTTGTAGTACAATAACTGTGGAATCTTTTGTGTGATAAAGAGTAAGAATCAAATCTTCTTATAAGAGAAGCAGACCTCTGATGTGGATCTCTGCTGACTCAGCGTGATGGAAACTAAGGTCAGGAACCTCTGAATCTGAGAGTGGATTAAGTTCAGCTGGGATATATGTCAGACATCTGCCCTCCCATCTTCAAGGCAATAATTATTTGGAGTAAAATCAGCTGAAAGGGGGAAATATAGCATTTTTAAGTCCACAATAATGATAAGAGCAAATTTCTGATAAAAATTGTTTTTTGGCCAAAAGACCCTGATTGATTCTCAGTGGAACCCCGCTAATTGGGGTAACACTATTTCAGATACCTCACGGGCAACTAAGTTGAGATCAATCAGTTGGATTACTCTGACCATGCCGCAAACAATGGGACATCCATTGGATGGTTCTCCCCCAGCCATGACCAGTTCCATTCAACACCTAAGCGGGACCACCCCCTTTTATAGGATTGGCAGAGGTCCCACAAGGTGCAAAAACTATCTAACAGGATTGGCTGAAGCTATTATATCATTACCCGCCACAGGTACATATTGCTAAAAAATAATTAACATCCATCTTTCAGCCAAAGCGAAGCCAGTTTTCTAAGCTTTAAAAGGCCAAAGTTACATATTTATTTTATTTGAACCGTACTAAGCTGTTCCAAACTTACCATTAAATTCACTTTGACCTCAATAAAGTTTAAATACTGAACGGTCAGATATTGAGATTATTCATTTCTTCTTATATCCGCGCCTTCATAAATAAAACATCAAAAACCAGTTTTGTTATTATACTAGTGTTTTTACTTTCTAAATTAAATAAACCTTTGTGTCTCCATCGGCATTCAGCATCCTTAAGCACATAACTAGCTGGATTTCCACAATATGGAAGAAGTCCCTAACTAGTCAACTTTATCAGTATTTTGTGGATCATTCAAAGTTTAGCGTTGACAATATCTGATTTATTTATTCTATATACAAATAATAGTCATCATACTATTATTGTTCATATATATCTAATACTAGCAAGCAATCTGAATTTTGCACATACCAAACCTGTGCAAACTAATCTCTGGAAACATTCGCCAACAAACCCAGATTTTAACTTTTTATACTCTTTCCAGAAGTAGAGTAGCCACCAGTCCCAGTTTTTAATACTTGATGCTCACTACAGGGGGTATTTATGTAAGTAAAAATAGTTTATGATGGCATATAAGAAAGAATTAAGAAAGCTATGGACGGTATTGTCAACCGTCAATAAGAACGCCTTGAATTCAGGCAATTATAGAGAATTTGATGCTCTAGAAAAGAGAGTCACTAAGATTGAGGAAAAAGTAGAAGAAGTTTTTCTAAATTTGACAATGAGCTACTTGGAAAAGTAATGCCATTGAAAAAGAAAGAATGAGATTTGATCAAAGAGGTTTTATTCGTAAAACTGAATGCAAAGAAGGTTACTTTCATATGTGTCTACTCAGCTCAGACATGGAATGACTAGTGAAACAAGTCTACAAACTGAAGAATTAGAAAAATGTGAATGTGAACCCTATGTGGTGACTGAAACTGATAAAAAGACCCCAAAAACTCCATATGGGAAGTCAACAACTCCTAGAAATATGACAACAGCATTTGCTACCATTTTAAAGATACCCACATAGATTACTCCTCTAGTCAGATGGGTAGCTGAGCTTAGAGTGGCAGCTAAAGAAAGTTTTTTAAAATAAGAGCCACGCCAAAACGACACAATATTTATCAGGATAACGTACCTACATTCTTCCTGCTGTTTGATTAGACTATGTTTGGGAGTAAAATTAGACAAAAAGCTTTGATGATCATGAACTGCATGCATACTGACTTTCAAAGCTTGGTGTTAACTCATCTTATGGGAGACATCTGGTCTTATTTGGAGTCCAAGGCTGCAATTATAAAGGAGTTTTTAAGTCCCTCACATATGTCAAACCACAAGCAAGAATTTATGAAGATCCAATTCCTGAAAGATGAAACTTTAGTGAGTTTTTCTGCCTGATTTTACCTAGAATCACTAATTTTAGCTAGAATGAAATTTGACCAATTTTAACATGCATATCGCGTTACAAGCAGCTCTTTGGCCTTATTGTGATTTACATCAAATGATGTCTTCAACGTTAGTTACCAAAATAACCAACATACAAATAGTGGATCACTAGAAGTTTTAGGAGCCAAGTTTAGGCCCTAATTGAAGCTTTAAGCCTATAACAGTCAGAAACTCAAATTTCACCATATTGACCAAACCTTCTAAGAATTAACCAATCAAACAGTGCCAGGAAACAAACCTGAGGGTTCAGATGGACAAACAAGAGCAACATGCGCTAACACCAGTGTGGAGGGAAGGGCCAGTTTGCTGTCCAGGGCTTCAGTTAGAAGCCTAAGGAGAAAACCAATGTGGTTAAGGCTAAGGAAGCCAAACCCGCATAATTGTTGGGAAAAGGGACCACAGCCTAGACGTGGAACAGTCTAAAGCTGAGTTTAAACCTGCTCCTCCCTATATCCTAGATGAGTTTATTGACATTAGTTATCTGTTCATTGACAATGATGTGCAGGACCAGCTTTACAAATGGTCAACATAGATGTCAATAGTATAGCCAGAGCTAGAGAAAAGGGGATTGGCCCCAAAGTAATTAGGAGGTCACTCAACCATATGAACGCCAACTAGCGGACAAGGTCTGATCAACTGAGATTCTAGATGAACAGGCTAATGTCAAATTAGAGAAGCAACCTGTCAATTTCACTAAGTTCAATTAAAAAATCTTTTCCCAAATTTTTTGGCGTAGAATTATTTCATACCCTGTTGAAAATTATCATTCTCAATAATAGGTACTCTATTATTGTGCCAGGCCAAATAGTATAAATCCTGTGGCCCTTAAAAATTTCTCCATCATTGGTGACTTTTCCTTACAGAGCCGCAGGCAACTCCCCAATCTATCTGGAACTATCTTCATTTTAGCAGCTTAGCCCCTCTTGGTGGGCACCAGCAGCCACCCCCATCCTGGGTGGTCTGACCCCTTGATCCTTCACCTCATGGCTAATCCCCATTTGTCCATCGTTGTCTCAACTGATTGGGACAGTTCCTACAGTGTTTCTGTAATTTCAGGTTAAAAGTTGGTTGCGCTGACCAAACCAGGTGTTTTCACCCAGCACCTAACCTCTAGGGACCAACCATTCCTCCACCACCAGTGTTGGGGATCCAACTGCGATGACAAAAAATAATCAAAATTGAGATTTGGTTTCTCAGTCTAATGAGATTGTAAAACTCCTGTTGGAGATATCCAATACCCAGATAGACTGACAATTGATTCTTTGGAGTTATTAGCTTCCTCTAAAGGATGAGGCTAAGCAATCTGAAGGGGCTAAATATCCCACAAGAAGGTTAATCTCATCTAATAAGAACTTTATCTGATCTGACCATCACAAGTATAATAAAAATAATCTGCAATATTGGTCATCTATTAGGAAAGATTTTACCTCGGTTGAAGCACAAAAATTCTCACAAAAAACTACCAAATCTACCCCTATAATATCCCCCTATTTCTAACTATTAAGTACCACTATTTGTCTCACGTAGCTCAATTTTGGTCTATTTATAATAAAGTTCTTATTTCTGACTGGAATCTAATATTGAAACGGAACTAATATCTTCGTTGTGCTTGCTATATCTTTGCTAGAGCCACAAAACTATTTCTTTGTAGCCTTTTTAGCAACTGAATATCACAATTTTAATTGAAATTCCAATACTGGTGCTCCCTTCCAGGTCTGCTTTTGAGGCTACCTAGTGAAAACATACTTCATGACAGTGAATACATCTAGCGAAGAAAGCTCCAATGAGGAATCATTGAATAACACCCAATGGGTACACTCCAACAGGCAGGAGATTCCTTCTGCTAATATCATTAATCTTCAATTTTGAGCTTCAATGGACTTGGCCATAGATGGCCTTGACCAAGATAATTATCAATTTAAATCTTCAGATGTGGAAGAAACGATTAAAAGCTTAATAAGGGGGGCTATACGGCCCAGTGTCCATCCTAACCGATTTGAGTATCTAAAGTTTAAGCTAATATGATGGACTTACACAACAGAGCGGTTTTACAACATACCAAGTCATTTAACTAGAACAGAGCAATATCTCTGGCAGTACGTGCATCCTGCCATTCATCACATGCTCCAGATTTTGGGGTTATATCATTTTGAGATCCAATGCCAGTTGACCCTGGCAGAACAATTTCATACTCTGTTATCCTCTTTCTATAATATGGCATTTAACTTTAATCAGTATAATTGGGAAGCCATACCTAATAATGGAAAGGAAATTAATGCTATACATAACCATCTGGTGAGAATTGACAACGGAGTTGTGGGTTACATCGGCCAAGAAGTATCTCAAGAGGTTAGTGATGTCGCTAATCTTATCTAACACCTAATCACAACCCATGAAGATGAGATTACTAAACAACTGGGACAATTGCGGGCCCACCATGAGGAACTCTTTGTTTAACTTGAGGGCTACTTTAACAACTTGTTTGAATTGTGGATACTATTTGAGAAAGTGAACCCAGTCCTGTTGGTCCACCTGTACCTCCGGGATTACCTAGCTCTCCTTCAGTGACCCCAGGATCCCCTGGCGAAAGAGGTCCTCAAGGCCCTGCAGTTCAACAAGCCCACCTAGGCCTGCCAGTCGCAATGGTTCACAAGGACCCCCCATACCTCATGGCCCCCCTGACTCAACGATTTCAGTTTATGATCCTAAACCTTTTAGTCTATTGTTAACAAAAGTTCAGGCGTTAGAAACTCAAATCCGAGTCATAGTTCAAGGATGTTTCTTATCTCTAGAAGACTTTCTGACTGAACTGAACTATTATATAGCCAACTTATTGGATGGCGTTGATATGCTTATCGTCTATGTGATGCTAACCAAACTACGCAAGAAACTCAGTTTGCATTGTTAACAGATTCCATTGATTGGTTGACTGCTAAATATGGAAAAATCAGGAATAAGCAAAAGAGATTCTCACTAGGATTTCTAACTTAAATCAATTGCCTGCAGATGACTATATTACACAATAGGTTCAAAACTTACAGGATGATCTTAATCGTTCAAGACAACAAGTATCAAATTCCGCTCAAGCCCATATACCTGAGTATGAACCCTCCAAAGCTGATCCAGTCATGGTATTGGATGTTCATGTCTTAAGCAATGAACTCAAGGCTTTCCAACATACCTTTAAAAATAAGCTTATTCTTGGCGAAGGTAGCATTTATTCTTTTCTATTTGTATATGAGCGAGCAAATGGATGGGGCGATAGATCAACAGAATTTTCGGCATATTACATTCTGTATAATCCAGTTTTCAAAAGAAATCAAGGTTTCTCACCAAAGGATTGCAATACGAGGGTTCAAATAAAACCACCCTTCTATGGAATTTGAGAGTGATCAAATACTATCAAACCAAAAAAGCAAGCCTTTATGAGCATCCAAATAAATTGATAAAAGTCAATTTAATATTTCACTAAGAGATCTTTCTATGAAGCCCAGGCTCTTGCTACTTGTGATTGTATTACTGTAGATGATGTCATCCTGGCTGTGATGAGTGCGTTTGTTTCTTGTACTCAGTTATTAATACATTTAAAATACTCAAAAGAAATTTAAGATCTATTAACAACATCAAAAAGGCGTTGATGGAGATTCTCTAAATGTGTGGTGCACCTGACCTCCATTAATAACCCTCACTACTATATCCCATTTTGATGCCGCCTAAAACCAAACCTAGACAAGAAGGATACTTGTAGCTATTGCAACCTAGTGGGTCATATGAAAACTCAATGTTGGAAGAAACAAGCGAAAGAGTAGAAAAAAAAGGAGTCAGTATAAGGCATGAAGCTCCCTGTGTTGACCTACCTCTTTTTAGTACTAGATGGTCCCATCTGTTGACCTACCTCCTTTGCCTCAATCACAATCTTTTAAAACTCCAAAAGACTGTTATGTGTTATATGCTCCTGGTGAACTTGATATCACTGATGAATTAGCTAACAGAGATAATATTTCTTACGCTTCTGTTTCATCTTCCAATTCAATTTGACTATTTAGTCCCTTGGTATCTTCAATCCCAAACTTTGGCATTGATGTGACCCGGGTGGAAGTCATAGTACACAAAGGAAGCTTTAGCTATCATCAATATGAGATTTTTCATAAATGTGATCTCGTCCGAAACTTTATGAAACAAATAAAAGTGGCGCCAGATTTAAATCATTCTCAAGGCTACAGAACTGCTGGTCCTTTATATAATAAATTCATAGAAGCTTATTCTTTCCTTCCAATGCTTTTTAAAAGTTGGCTGCTTTGGCCCCTGCAGTATTGTTGGACAATAACTGCTATATCTTGCTTTTGGGAACTAAATTTCTCATTGATTTTAATGTGATAATTCTTTTTAAGGACAATTATGTTTCTTTAATTGGATACCGAGTACCTTTGATTTTGAAGTTGTCCCCAATAGCAAAGGCAAACTCAAACGACGCGTTTGCTTATTGGAATATTTACTTCTATCTCTCATCTTGAATACCAAATTTTAGGACCTAGGACTATTCTTCTGCCTCCCTAAGCTTGTGCCTCTGAAGGAATAGTTTTATACTCTAACAATTCAATTACTATTTCTCCAAAAGCTCAAGTCATATTGATACTAGAGTCCAAGTATTTGTTCCAGCTAATCATGTATTTGAAATTCCAGTAACAAAAATCCCACTCATTTATAGGCCTTAACCTGCCCTGATATCCTTGTTCCCGCTTATGATGGGACTTTTCTAGTCTTACTAGATAATCTCACCTCTCAACCAATGCAATTTAATCAAAATAAGCCTATTGCTTAAATGCATCCTACTCCTGTAGATGAAGTTTTATCCATTATGGGATGAAGGAATTTACATGATTTTGGGTTGGAAGAACCACCTATCATTGCTATAGTTGACGTCAGAGTTTGAAGATTCACTCACTCCAAAACAACAGCATGAAGCTGAGGATCTGATTGAAGAGTATGCAGATATATTTGCCAAGGGTCCTGGAGATTTTGGGCTAATGAAAATTGTGCAGCATCAGGTGAAAACCAGGGATAATCCCCCTATTAGAGCTCAGCTTTTTGCAAATTAAAAGTCAAGGAGGCTAAGATCTCAGTGGAATTGAAACAACCCCTTGATTCAGGGCTTTTAACGCCTTCTAAGAGTCCATGAGATTCCCCTCTACTACTCATCCAGAAAAATGATGTAGGTTATAGAGTGGTTATGGATTATCGTTGGCTTAATGCTGTTACCCAAAATGATTCTTAGCCTCTACCTTGCATTGATGATTCATTAAGATTATTATCTGGATCACAATTCTTCTTGGCCATGGACCTTGCTAGTGGCTATTAGCAAGCTGACCAGGCTCCGTAAGAATGTCAAAAATGAGCTTAAATTTCTAGTGAGAGGTTGTTTGAGCCTACTCATATGCCTCAGGGGCTTTGTAATGCGCCTGCTACTTTCCAAAGACCATATGTGGCTTATTTGGGGATATGAAACCTTCCTGCGGTTTAGTTTAAAAAGACGATGTTATTGGTTTTCTTGCACTTTTAACGAGTATATAGCTCATTTAAAAGAAGTATTAAGTTGGCATGCGCTCTTTACTTAAGAGAACCATTTAAGTGTGCTTTTTAAAACTGAGAGGAAATCTTAGGCCATAGAGTTAATCTCGATGGGATTTTACCCTTATCTAATAAGATACAAGCTATTTTAGACATGCCTATAACTAAAAGATTGCGCGATATATAAAGTGTTTTAGGGTTAGTTGGTTAATAACTAACAATTTATCCCCCGCTTAGCTGAAATTGCAGAGCCTTTAGTCTATTTATTGCTTAATGAAGTTCCTTTCTTATGAGAAGAATCGCAGCAGCAAGCTTTCAATCTTTTTTGCTAAGCTTTAGTTAGTGATTCAATTTTAGCCCATCTTGAATTTTTCAAAACCCTTTATCTTATTTACTGGTGCATTAATGTAGCTAATGGGATATTCTGGCTCAGCATGATTCCAACCTGGTTGATTATCCCATCACTTATTATAGTAAAACCCTTTCCAACGCAACTGAACTTATAGCATTACCTAAAAGGGAATGCCTCGCTGTCCTATCCACCACAAGCATTTTTGCCCTTATCTCTATGGCAAACATTTTATTATCATCACGGATCATGCTTACTTGAAATGGTTACAACAAATCAAGGATCCTGATGGACGCTTAGCTAGATGGGCGTTAAAGCTTCAGAATTATGACTTTACAATTCAACATCATGCTGGAGCTGTACACCAAAATGATGATGGACTTTCTCAATTACCTATACTAACTTTATTCACTGCTGAGGAAGATCATATATATGATTTGATTGGCAGACCTGAACTCTGGTAACGTGAATATAAGGACGTTATAGCAAAGATACAATAATTAACCAAGAATACTAAGTTAAAGAAGGTTCTTTATATAAGAAGATGAGATCTAAATGGCTGCCTTTTATTTGGCCTTCTGCGAGGACTGATAGTATTATGGAGGCTCACCAAACTGTAGGGCATGGAGCTGTCGCTAAGACTTTACAGTGGTTGACAAATCATTGTTACTGGGATAACATGCTAGAAACTGTGCACGATGTGTTGGAGACTTGTCTCACTTGCCTACAACAGCATAATGAAAATTTTATTTACCAACACAATATTGCGGGACCTTCAGAACCTTTTTCTACTGTGAGTATTGACATGCTGGGCCCTCTCCCTATTGCTACTTATGAACATCGCTATATTATATTGGCTATCAACAATTTTACCAAATGGATTGAAGCCAATTCAGTTTTTACTGTCACCGCTAAGGCTACTGTATCCTACCTTTTAGGAAAGTTTTCACCTGGAATGGTAGCCTGAACGTTCTATTATCTGATAATGGGACCAACTTTGTTTCACATGTGGTATATGAACTTACTAAACTAATGGATATCTATCAGTCGTATAAACCCCTAAAATCCTTCCTCTAATGGTGTGGTCAAACGGGCAAATGGTTATTCTTGTAGCCATTATTTAAAAGATGGCTTCCAACTATCCTAGTAGATGAATATCTAATTACATAGTGTGATGCTAGCCTATAAGGTTAGCTATCATCGTATTATTGGAATGTCTCCTTTCAAGGCTCTTTATGGTTGGGATCCTATTTTACCCTCAATTGTACAAACTATTGTTGATGTTGCAACTCCGCAGATGACTAATTTAGCTATGAGGAGACTAGCTGATGAAGTCTGAGTCCAAGCCTTAGCCTCGAGTTCTCTTGATCCTACAACCTTAAAAGAGGGAACTAGAACTAACACTAGTTAGCCTACATTACCTGAGTATCAAATTGGGGAACTTGTACTTCTTATCATCATAGGCCTGGAGGACGGATTTAAAAACATGATACCTTATGGGCTGGTCCTTACCGTATTATTTATTGTTGGGGTATTAGATACTCCATTTAAGGTATTGATTCTGGTACTGTTATCAATAGAGTTCATAGTAGGTCTCATCGTATATATGTGCCCCTTTGGCAGGACCTTGAGGGGGCATTGTTAGGATTCAACTGTAATGACCAAAAATTATCAAAATCAAGATTTAGTGTCTTAGTCTAATGAGATTGTAAAACCCCATTGAAATATCCAATTATTAGATAGACCAACAATTGAACCTTTGGATTTATTGGCCTCCTCTGAAGGATGAGGCTAGCAATCTGAAGGGGATAACATCCCACAAGAAGGTCAATCTCATCTAATAAGAGCCTTATATGATCTGACCATCACAAGTATGGTAATAATAATCAGCAATATCGGTCATCTATTAGGAAAGATCTTACCTCAGTTGAAGCACAAATATCCTCACAAAGAACTACCAAATCTACCCATATATCTATACCTCATTTTTAATTAATAAAATACCATTATTTTTGTCTCACGTAGATTAATTTTGGTCTATTCATAATGGAGTTCTGTATTTAAAATTGGAATCTATTATTGCAACAGAACTAATAGCTTCGTTACGCATGCTACTATCTTCATTAGAGCCATAAAACAAATAATTTCCTAGCCTTTGTAGCACCTGAATATTGAAATTTTGAATAAAATTACAATAACATTCAAAGCTGAACTACATCCACATAAAACTAGCAGAGGTAGGTATCTTCAATAAATTAATAAACAAGATTGGATTTAAAGATATTCTTATGAAGAGAGAGATCAAAATCTTTATAGGCATTTATTGCTTATCCACATCACTGGGATCTATTGCCAGTATAGTCTGCACTCTCACTAGAAATTTTCTCTGCTTAGCATTCATTAGCACTCTCACTGGTGATCCTCCCTGCTTAGCATTTTTCAGCACTTTTGGCAATTATCTCTCTTCTTAAATCATCATCCTTTATTTCCATGATTACAGTGATGCTCAATTCATCATATTCATATTAATTAAATATATTGACATCCTTGGCATAAGTCACCAGTGTCAAATTTAACCAAAATGCTGTTGGGGATTTTTCCCCAATACTCCCACTTGGTTAAAATGCAATTTAACTTTATTAAATTAAAATTAAATGCTGCTCAGTGTAATTTTCTGAGCAATTTATTTGGTAAATTAAAAGCAAACACTTAATCGCCCACCAAAGTCTTGCTACATTGACATCAGATCCCCCGCCAACTGTCCCAGTCTGGGGCAGCAGCAAAACTCCCCCCTCCATTTTCCATCCGACAGGAAAACGCGCTTGGACTGGCCCACCCAGTCATTCCAAACCCTCGGGACAAATTTTGTTCCTCCCAAGGATCTTGATGCCCATCTCGCCCAAACCCAAGCGGTGCACTGCTGCCCCCTGGTGCTCCCCTGGAGCAACATGCATTTCGGCCTTAGGGTCAAATATGGGAAACTCTTCCCCTATGACGACCAAGTCATTAACAAAATGGCTCAGGCGATGATGACACCAGCCTGCTTTATTGACTTCCGCCCCTATAAGGGGTACTTTGATCTTGGCTTCCCCTGTGAAGCCAATGCCACCACTGCAGCAACGGTGCCATTAGTATATAATAATATGCCCCTTCCAACAACTTAAGCCTGGCTCCCAGCGGACACCACCTTGGTGGTCCAGTTTGCTGGTTTGCCTACCCACCTTCCCCCTGAGGTGCTCCACCAGGAGCTGATGGAAGGTTTGGCAGCCTACGGCGCCAACCCCATCTTGCAATTTGTGGTCCCAAATGGGGCCACACGCCTCGCCAGGCCTCAGGCATATGCCACAATCAGCCCTGAATTTACTAAAATTTTTTTGGCAATTCCCCCTTGTGCCAACATCCCATCTGCCCCCAACCATCCGTTCTGGGCCCGCGTTGAGAGCGGACAGATGATTTGTCCATCCTGTTTTAAGTTAGACTACTCAAAATGCAAATGCTCATACTCAGAAACTTCCACCAACGCCAAAAATTTATCTGATGGCCACCAATCCGCCGCCTACCCCGCGCCAACTTCAACATGGGGTACAATCCTACCTTCCCCTCCTCCAAAGCCTGATGCTGCAGCTGCACCTGCAGCCACCAATCAGCATTCAACTTTCCCCAGGGCCACGCATGATTCTTCCAATCAAGTGAAGGATTAGACCCCATTTTAATCCCAGGCAAAATCCAGAAGCTCAGCCAATCTCAACCATATGCCAATTCCCCAATCCAATTCAACCAAAACCCATGGGAGTATTTGGATAAAATTGAAAAATCAGGTAACGTCATTGAAGAACGGTTACTGCAAGTTGACAGGTTCTGTAATGCAATATGGGATGCAAAATTCCCGCCTCAGAAATATGACCCATAACCTAACGCCAAATTGTTCTACAGCGACCAACAGCTTTCAGTAGAAGCAGCCGCCACACCAGATTGCCATCTGCTCCGCAAAGCTGCCACCAAATCTGTGGCTGTGCTCTCAGGAGGAATTCCACCTCCCATTATCCCCAATAGTCTTACTACATAAAGTAAGATCAATGTTAATAATTTACACAAAAACGTCACTGAAGCCATCCAGAACATGGTAACAGTAGCACGGAATCCAAAGCAAAAATAACCTGAACAAACATTGCCACATTTGTTAAACTCCCAGACGCCCACTTCAAAGCTGAAGATGTTTTGGCCAAATAATCGTTGCCATTTTTATGGCTGGCAACTATTCAGAAGTTTTAGTCATCAAGAATATCAAACCCCATACCGCTGATGCCCCCACACCCTTACTATCTGCCTTAACACGCACCCTACTCTGGGATGAGATGGATGCAGCCAAAGATGAGCTCCCTGATCCCCTCTCCCCATCCACCATGGAAGGATAGCAGTATCCGCTGCTCACCTGGTTGGATATTTTGTTAGGTATGATTCAATTTATCTTTCATCTTGGGCGTTTTGTATAAAACATTTTTATTATGATATTAAGTTTTAGTTTGGTAATGTCTATCCCCTGGTCAGCTTACCTCAGTTAAATAAAAATTAAAATTAAATGGTTCACCATTCTTGGCACATGTCATTAGTACTCAGATTTGAGGCAGCAAAATCATTTTTAGACGTTTGATAACAAAACATCAGCTTTCCACCAGTGAATACCACGATTATCTAAACTTAGAGTTGGCGTCAAGGTAAGATTTCATCAAACTTAAATTCGAGGTGGTGAAATCATTGTTAGAAAGTTGTAAACTTACATTGGCTTTCCGCTAGAAATTCACAAAATCGCCCACATTTTTCTCTTAATGTTGATCTATGATTCCAATAAACTTAAACAACTAGTCTAAATTGTTTGACATCCTCAGCATTAGATGCTAGTGTCAAAATTGACTGAAATATCATTTAGGATCCTTTCACAATACTTTTGACATTAAAATTATTCAATTCGCCATCTTAATTGATAGCATTAATTATCTTAATATCCTAAGCCTCAGTTGCCAGTGTCAAAAACCACCAATTCTTTAGAAGGATGTATCTTATATTATCTTGAATCAGGGGATAAAAACTTCTCAACCCAGCCAAATGTGGAGCACAAATTGGGGTTATTATAATTAAATATTGGACTTGAAACTAGTAATATAGTCTTCAATCACTCAACTAGATAAACGGTAATTTTATTAATATATGAGGAATATTACCTGATTAAAGTATCAACACACCCTCAAATTGGTGAATAATGCCGCTATACGCTCAAAAAAACTATTTTGCAATACATTAAGTAAACATATACTGCTATACTAATCAATCAAGTACAGGTGAAGGCAATTATTGAAAGTGGGGTGCCAATTAATATTGTCTCAACCAAACTGGTGAAGAAAATGAAAATCTTTCCATATTTAGAGCGCAAGAAAGATTATGGAACTGCCAAGCCTAATACAATCATCTCATGTGGAGCTTATAGCACATCACCACTCAGATTTGTATCACTGGTGGTATCCATCCCAACTATAGTTCTAGCCAACCAAAAATACAACATTCTAATTTAGAATAGGTTTTAAGGAGATACAGAGTTAAATGTAACTTTGAGGATCTACATTGACTGTAAGGAGAGTATTTATAACTCTCCTGTTACCAGCGGGGTAGTGCATGGTGCACAAATCCAATGCCAGGGAACAAGCCATTAGTGTGAAATTACCAGAGTCCAGCTGAGGGTACTGGAGCAATAACAACTTGGGCAGAGAAGTGTGAGTTCTATAAAAAATAACCTGCCAAAAGCGACGTGGTGCACAAAGAGAAAGGGGGTAAAGAACCCAGGCTGTAGTGAACCTGGGTGCTCAATGATGCACTAGGGGATAGCTTGATTGTATTGGAAAAGGCAAGGTTAATGGAGTGCAAGAACTCCTCGATGAGGTTTGCGCACAGGAGCGTTTGGAATATCATAAAAATAAAATGTAAACGGGAAAAATGTTTATTAAGAACTTACCAACAAGGAATGGTAGCAGGGGACACATAATCAAACTTCAACGGGGAAATAAGGGGTTCGCTGAGGTGGGTATAAGCACTGACCCACCAATAGGCACAAACTACCATCCTGATTGGTAGAATATGCCAAAACCAACTTCACTCTGGTAATCTATTGAAGTTGGATTTTACCCTAACATTTGATTTCTTAAATGGAACAGTTTTAAACCCCCATCCCTTGACAAACCAAACTGAACCATCTGCATTAATTACATAAACCGTTTGTTTTAACGCCTGGGCTGACATAAGGGACTGGGCATTTGGCACTTCACTAGTACCAACCTGAAGATATTTAGCTTGTACCCTGCGTTGGTCTAGCATGTGCCTGAGGTCAGGAAGGGCCTGAAGCTTCACCTTCTGGGCCTCCTGGCGCTCATCCTTATCCTTGGGGCTGGTCCCCACTATGAAGTCATCTACCTATGACATTGACCAAATTGTGTAAAATGCTACCTCTAGTATATCAGAGAGATGAGGAAACACCACTTGCCAAGCAGAACAATTACATTAATTTGATCTATAATAATGTTATTATCCAGATTTGCTACCAATTGGTTGGACAAAGTGCAAAGTGAAATGCTGAAGAAAATCCTGGAAAATTGGGGAATTCCGCTACAAAAAAGAAGTTGAGTACATACTGCTGGGATAATAAATAATAGTTAATACAGGATTATCTTTAAAAAAACCTGAGCTTTTGTATGGAGAGGGTGGTAGCCCATGGAAGAAGTCCAGAAAAAAGCCATGGGTGCGCCTGGAATATCAATGCCAGGTCATGGAGAAATCTGAGTTCTCCGGGAGGTTCTAAGTAGAAAACCAATGATGATTGAGAAAATCAGATCTTCACATTTGTCCATATGATCCCAATGACGGAATTGCGAAAGTTCCATGATTTTGGGACTCTTTCTGAGATGGGATTGCTGGAAGGGGCTCTAGAGAATATTAAGTTATTAATCAACTGTGAGAATCTTGCTTATCTAACGGAAAGATAGCAGGAGGAGGTACTTGAGCTATAAAAAAGTATCAGTAATCTTCAACCAGGATGATCATGACTTAGGATGTGCAAAGAACATAATCTATACTTTTGACACTTGGGAAATTTACCAGTATTTATGAGACCAATCCGACGGTCAAAAACATCTGAAGCGGTAGTGGAAGTGAAAATCTCAAATTAGTGGATCACAGGTTCCTCGTTCCATTGTTAAGCCCCTAGGTGAGCCCTATCCTGATAATGAAGAAGAAGGATGACTCTAAATGGGTGGTGATTGATTATCAGAGGCTGAACAAGATAAAAGAGGATTTGTATCCACTACCTTAAATTGTTGATGCTTTAGATTGATTAGGAGAAGCAAAGTATTACTCTGCAATGGATCTTACCTTGGTTTATCTGCAAATTGATTTGCCAATTTAAGTCCACTTGAAGTGCACGATCATCACCATGCAGGGTCTATATTAACCAACGCGGATGCCCAAGGTCTTTTCATTTCACCTGCAACTTTTTGAAGAACTATGGACGCCATATTGAATGGCTTGAAGTTGTCTTGCGTCCTAGTGTACTTGAATGACAGAAATGTGTTTTGTAGAACTTTAACTAACCATTTGCAGCACTTGGAAGGAGTCTATAAGAGACTATATGCGACATTCTGATATTGAGATTAGGAAGTGCCACTTCTTCAAAAAAGTGTTGTAATCTTTGGGGTTCATAATCAACTCCAGTGGACTGCAGCTGCAAGCTTAGAAGATTGAAATTATAGAGCGGATGGCCATCCTAAGAAGCGACTGAGATATCCAAATGTTTCTTTAAACGTTAGATAATAATAAATATTTATACAGGATTTGAGAATCACTGAGCCTTGCTTTATTTACTAAAGGTTCTGAGGAAAGGATTCATATGGAACTGGCCCAAAATTCCTTTAATAAGTTGTACAGCTGTATAAATTCTTCAATTTTGAAATATTCAAATTTCAATTGAAAGTTTATGATACAGACTGATAATTCACTAATGGCAATTGTGACCATCTTTAGCCAAGTATATGATCTCTGTGAATAGCATCCAGCTACTTATGTGAGCCTGACGTTATCAGCAGCAGAACGGAATTACACCATTACTGAGTGAGAACTCCTTATGGTGACTTATTTTTGTAACCAGTTGCAGGTTTATTTAGAGTACGCACTTTCAAGTGGTGATAGACCCCTCCTCTCTGCATTGGCTGCATAACAAAAAAAAACTGGAAGGACGTCTGGCCTAATGGGCACTGAAGCTTCAAGCTTACGACTTTTAGATAGTCCACCAAGCAGGAGCTAGTCATCAAAATGTGGATGGCTTATCAAGGTTACCAATGGTCCAAGTGGTACACCAACAGGATGATGGACCGTTTTATGAAATGGTCGATGGAAAAATTGAGAATGAGCCGAATTAAAATTAAAAATGCGCTTTGAAAAGTGATGGAAACATCAAGACTAACCATGGACAAGTATTAAAGAAAATTGATGGAATATGACTGCTATTTTCAAAACTGTCTGATTGAGTGGCAATAAATCAAGCCACACAAAAGGTTGTCAGGCATGGAGGCCTGAGAAAGACAAGCGACCACATTTGCCAGTAATCTTACTGGGAGTATATCTCTATGATGAGGCTGATTATCTGCATTGCTGCGTGGAGTGCCAACGCATAAACACACAAGAACACAACTAGATATCGACTTGTAGACCTGTATTGCATGGCATACAGTGTCCATCAATGTGATGGGACCCCTTGACTATGAGCGCGGGGGATTCAAATATTACATAGTTGCAATTGATTATCTGACCAGATGGGTTGAGACAAAGGCTCTGGTAAAAAGTGGACGCAACAAGTACCGCCCATTTATCCTAGATCAAGTTGTAATGCCATTGATTCCTGAAGAACTTGTTAAGTTTCAACAAAACGAATATCACATCCCACGTGATCCTGAGATTCAAATTATATAGGGATCCAAGGATTCATGTCAGTACCCTACCAGCTGGAAATTAATGGACTGGTAGAACGAGAAAATGAATGCTGGCCATGACGCTGAGGAATCTGGTGGCTGGAAAATCTCCACATGGGGAAGCTACCTCAGTTTGGTGACATTTGCATACAAAATTAGTCACCATATGGCGATGGGAAAAACGCCATTTGAATTGTTGTTTGGAAGATAGGCTGATTTACCACCAATTCTACATATAGTGGACAAACTAACATTGGAAATGAAAGACAAGAAATATTTACTCAAACTCTTGAATATCTTGATCAAAATGCTGTTGCAAGCAAATAATGTGACCTTTAAGTAAAAGATTAAGGCCAAGACAATATACAATATGAACTGACTAGCATTAGATTAACACCTTGTAGTCGATAAAGTAGCTTTTTTGACTCATGTTTTTGGAGAAGAAATAAATTAGATGCACTGTGGTTGTGTCAATTCGAGATTATCACCAAAAATGGTGATGGATGCATATTCCATCAAAAACCTCGCAGATGGAAGAATTGTTAATAGGGTCCATGCTAAGTACCTAAAGCAGTGGATTAAAAAAAATAAGAGTGTTCCTGAAGGGACACAGAACCATTGAGATGGTTATGTCATAAATTTGTTTGTTAAGTCCCAAAGAGGACTGCTGAACCAAAATAAATGGTTGAGTCTAGAAAATAAGACCTCTGAACCATGAAACTTGTAGGTCAGATTTTACCAGAAACCAATTTAATGGGATAACAAAAAAAGATGGACCGCTGAGCTGATTATAGGTCATATCACATTTAAAAAAGATTTAATAAAAACTTATAAGAAATTAAAAAAGAAGTAAAAAAGAGATAAAAAAAGTCATATATCTTATATTTTTTATTTGTTATCTTCGATTTGGGGATGATTCCACTAATGTTGCCTCTTGGGGAAGAAAGATGTATTACAGTAAGAGGGAACAAGACGTCAAAACCTATCTGAGATCAAACACTAGCAAGGACTAGACCCACTTGATACCAAGTTTGTTGAGTAGATTCTGAGACTTAAGAGAAACATGAAAATGGGAAGAGAAATTAAAGTGTTGGCATTTTCCAAATGTAATACTATGGATTAGTGAGCAAAAGCAAAAGAAAAGAAAGAGGAGGTTGGCAAATAATCCCAAAAAAACTCATTATGGCACTAGTGATGGAAGATTAGTCTTGGGTGCTAATGGGCTTCATCAAGATTGTTGTACAAATGGGAAGCCATATAGCAAGGTATTCTGGATATAGTATGACAAATTATACCTCCAATCAGAGCCATGAGAGGGAGATAGTAGTGTGAAGCACCAGAGATAAGGTAGTGGTGCAAAGTGTGAACAACATCCTGAAGGCGACTGATGCAAGCTTCATAGAATCAGAAGCAGAAAGAGCGATGGAAATTAGGGGAATCCAGAAGCTTTGTGGCTCAACTGCACAGACTTGGCCAGAGAAATGAAGAGCACAGGCTGAAACATCTATATATAGTATGCTTGAGAGATCAGAGGTGTTTAGAACCTTGCAAGGGCCTCAGTTACTTAGTTCCTTAATTCTGAATTTAAGAGCTCAAATTTTTCTTGATTCCCAATAGCTAGTTTAATCGAAGAAACAGATGGTTTAGAATATTGCCTGGGCCAAAAAGGAACTCTGGGTTAAAATTGGGGCTGGAACAAGATTTATGACTGATATTGGATGACATTGCTTCAATAAGCTCAACAATTATAATGGTTTATCCACAAAAGGAGCCACATCTAGCAGAGTGTAGAAGTTCAATTTTTGGACTGATGAAAGAGGAAGAATCAGCCATAATTCATTTGAGACTTCACTACTTTGGTTTCATCATCATCAAATAGCATTTATGGTAGTTCAGCAGAAGGACTACCTTCATACGCTTAACTTTGAGTATTGGTCTTTGGGGATCATAAAAGAGATTTTTCTGAGCAGTACAACTCATCAATTGAAGAGACGGGCATCTTCAGCAGAAAAAGATCAAAATATTGCTGGTAATTAGTTAGAAGTAATTTTTATGGAGCTGGATGAGTCAGGGAAGGTCAGAATTTTTGTAATGGTCAACATTATCCACTTTGGTACATATTTAAGCTCTAATTTTGGTGCAATTAATTTCTATATTATAATATAATCTTTTCAAAAAATTGAAAAGATCATGGGAGCAAAAAAGTTAATAGGAGGAAATTTAACCAGAGCAAATCTTATAAATCATACTTATTTTTGCCGTGATAAAGATATTGATTGTAGTAACCTTCTGTCAAGGATGAGGAGGGAGATCAAAGAATCAAGAACGCTGGAGCAAGATCCTGAAAATGACAAAGGGTCATATGTCCTAACCAAGTAAAACCAGCTATCTAGGACTACCATTATTATGAATAAACCAAATAGACTGGCATGACAGTGGGTCATAAGGCCGCTCTATGAAGAGGCAGGAAGCAAGGAAGAAAGGAAGAGAACCACAGGCTGAAGGTTGCTGAGCAGCATTAAGTGCGGAATGGCTGTGGCCTTTAGAAACTAAGAAGTAAGTGACCTAGGATAAGGTGACATTCTTATACTATGATCTTATTCTCATTGGAAATCTAGGCAGTAGGTGGATTTGTTGTAGTCTTTACCTCTCTTCCATCTTCCTAAATATATCTGCTGGTTTTCTAGGGGATAAGTCCCTCTTGTGAATGAATTGGATATCCGTTAACCTCTGTTTTGAGTTAATAATTTCTGAGGATTTAAGTGTAAATTGTCAGGTTCAGATCAATCAGGGTTGAGCCATGATAATTATTAAGATTTTGTAGGGCAGATTTGCTTATGAAATTGGGACATCAGATAGTTGTTTTTATTAATCAGAAAGTTAGTGATTGGGATCAGTTGGGTTTAATCACCAACTGATTTTTGAATTTAATTAGCAATTGCAAGGCAAAAAAATCCAACTGCAACTAAAAATCAATCAATTGGTTTGCAACCTGCTATAATGGGTAAATAGTCTCATTACATAAGAAGGTCACTAGCAAAATGTGGTTGGTTCACTGTGGTCAAGCAAAAATGCTAAGGACACCTTTTCTGGATCTTTCCATTATTAGATCTCTGAGATGTCCAACAGAGGAATCCTTAGCCCTATGTATAAGACAACTGTCAAAAAACTTCACAAAATAAATTAATGGCAATGGCTGACGTTTCAGGGCTGAGGTGCCAACTGAGGAGTTGAGCGTCATATTCTCCCTATAAACTCCCTAGTTATTTTATTAATAAAGCAAAATAAAATTTTCTAAGATAAATATCAGTTCGAAGTTCTATATATCTTTAATATAATAATGTTGTAATATAATAATTGTGGACTCCTTTGTGTGGTAAAGAGTAAGGATCAGATAGCATTAGAAGAGAAGCAGAACATTGACATGGATCTCTGCCAACTCAGCATGATGGGAACAAAGCCCATGAACCTCTGAATCTGAGAGTAGATTGAGTTCAGCTGGGATAGAGAAGTAGTCCCTAATTATTTGCACTTAATAATTTGTGGATTATTCCAGTTTTGATTGTTGTACCACATCTGGTTTATTTATTCAGCTATGGATAAAAAGTCATCATACTATTATTGCTCATATATATCTATACTATCAAGCTATGCAAATCATGCACATAGTCACCCTGTGCAATTAATCACTGGGAGTGATTGTCAACAAAGACTTTAAGAATTGTACTTTCAACTGAAGTAAAGTAGCCACTAGTCCCAGTTTTTAACACCCTCACAGAAGAAAATAAAGTCAAGTATAGTCCTGTTTTATAAAGAAGTTAGTGAATTATTACTTCTCAGCATTAAAAGTCTGGCTCAATGAAGTATAAATTTAAAAATTAATAATAAACTATAACTTAGACTATAGTTAATGTTACTATAGAGGATAAAATATAGGCATGGGTTAGCCTCAGTTGCAAGTAGATAAAATCTAAGTTTAAGCAAAGACAATGTGACATGATTTAATGCATTGAAAAGATGTAATCATATTATACTTATTAAATTAAGGTCAAACAGCAGCTTTATGGAGCACCCTTTCCCATATGTAAACGGTGGTTGTTGTGTTAGACAACGTACTTGTAGACATAATACTTCTTACAAAAAAGGCATCTCTACTACTTAAACAGGTCACACATCAAGATTTAACTTTGAATTTAGAAAATATAATATACTAAAATAGGTAAATCTAATATTAAGATAAACTGTAACCATTATATAAATTATGGAATTAAAGTGAAAAGGACATAAACTAAAATTATATGCTTTATATTTCATATGATATAATATGAAGATCAAAAAAATATTTTACAAAATTTTTATCAAGGTAGTGGATTAGCTTCTACTGATAGGTTAACCTTTTTTGTTAAGGTATTATCTTAACATGTTTTTTCAGACAAAGTAATTTATTTTAATAATTATTATAATAATTGATTATCAAATATAAATCTAGTTGAATATAGTACTAAAATAGCTTAATTGGGAAATATAGACAAAATACTGGCAAATGAACTCTTTATGAAGAATTATTTG
Source organism: Massospora cicadina (assembly GCA_022478985.1). Classification (NCBI taxonomy): domain Eukaryota; kingdom Fungi; phylum Entomophthoromycota; class Entomophthoromycetes; order Entomophthorales; family Entomophthoraceae; genus Massospora; species Massospora cicadina. The sequence continues at coordinate 64,551 of JAKSZP010012295.1, forward strand.
CCTACATTATATTATAATATTAATATATAGAAAACATACTAAAAAAATTGTAAAATAAGTTAATATGCTTAATAAAGTATCATTTATTGTACATTCATTTATCATTTCAAAATAACTTTTGTTATAATATGGTTATGACCACATTATCCATATTAGCTTAGATTAAATTTTTAACAATATCGTTATTTAATCAATTATATTTAAGCTTATATTCTAAGCTTTTTAGAAGATTATTTATTACAATATGATGTTTGAAAATAATTGCCAATTAGAAGATTTGTTTGAATTTTCAAGTATGCAAGTCTTAAATCATTTATAATTAACATTTAATTGGGGACTGGTACTGATAATGTGGTATTTTGTAATTTTTTTATAAAAATGAGGACTTACATATTTTAAAGTTAATCAATTAGTACAGGCAACTTGATTTTTAAAAGAGTCATTCTTTATCACGATTAATCTATTAATTTTAGCTGAGATTATCCAGATTATGAACTAATAACTATTATTTACAGCCAGGCATGGCAAGATAGTTGTGATAGCCACAAAGTATTTTACACATGTCTTCTAATAATTTTTTACTATATATTATGTCTAATATTAGTAGTAAAATATAACTTGGAATTGTGTCCTACATTAGAATAACAAAAGTCCTATATTTAAAAACTTTTTTTGTGTTTACTTACTGTTGAAAATCTTTAAAAATTGCTCATCTTTCTAAGTGTCAATTACCCAAAGTGAGGTTAAGCACTTGATTTCTAGATTTAAAAAGTGAGGTCAAAGTCACTAATCATAAAGAAAATAACTGACTAGTTGTATTCATACACCTCAGCATTCAGTCTACCTACTTAATTATAAGTTAAGCAAACTTGTGACATTTAAATCCCATGTGTTTTACACTTGTGCTCACTCTTTTTTCTTTCCCATAACAATAACATTAGTTACTACGATTCAATTTGAACAGCAAAGTTTGATAATCATAAAGGAGAGATGGATGATAACAAATAAAAAAGAAATTAGGCAAAAGTTGTGTCAGACAATGCAAAAACAGTGCGTCAAAGGTCAAGAAACACCCTGGGGGGACTGGGTACCAATGCCTCCAAGAAACCACAAACTCAAACACCGTTTAGGCTTGTGAAGTTCATAACTAAACAAAACCCTTACTTGGAAATCCAATATGCTCAAACCCTATAAAAGTAGAGCACGGGCTCTGACTCTTCCTAAGGGTTGATTATCCAACACTGTGGGAGAAAGTGGGGAAGCACAGGCCTCCTTTTTCCCCCACATGGTGTACGTTGCCACCCATACTATCCACCCCAGCTGGATTGACAAGGGCTTTAAAACTGAAGAAGATGCAGATGCCAGAGCAAATTTCTGCATCATAATCGCTCTCCCCAAGGGCAAACACTTTGGGCACACTGCACTCACCAGATGGAACAAAGCATACACTTTTTTTTTCTCCTTTGACTAAATCCTATCAACCTTCCCCACAAGCTATCAAGGAAGAGCTCTGAGCTGGACTTGCCTGCTAAAAAAATTAAATAATTCGAACTACAGTAATTTTACCTGATGCTGAACCTGTGCACAGGAAAGGTAATAGCTGTGAGCAACCTAATCCCCTGAGGTGGCCAAGGACCTCACAAAAATCCCACACACAGCGGTGTTTCACCTCCCAGATGGAGGAGTGTCATAGGTATTTCATGTCACACCAGAAAGTGAACCACCTATCTGCAACATTGCAGCTCATTGGGGCACAAGGTACATGCATGCCCTGTGAAGGAGGGCTTATTGGCCCCAGACTTCTGCAATGACGCCATGGACAAAGATAGCAAACACTTTATCAAAATAATTGATACCAACCACGCTTTCCACTGGGGAGAGGATGGTCAATACATTCTCATAAACCCAGTATCGCCCAAAGTGCAAAAATGGTACAGAAGGCCCGCAAATGGGCAGCGTCCAAGGCTGCATCACTTGCAGCTTCCTCCATCACCCCAGCCAAATTCAGGAGGACGTAGAGGAAATTAACCAAGTCAACCAATCTGAGCAGAATACCCAAGATGGAATTTTTTTCCAATTTGACTGAATCACTACGTGGTATCAATCAAGCAAATTTAGACAGACAATTCAGCTATACTATTGGCGAAATTCAGGAACCACATCTGCAAATTTGAGCTCTGCAGCCGCAATAGATAATCAGCATACTGCACTGAATCACCATGGGTCACAAGCTGGAGAGACTAAATCAAACCCTATAAATAGCAAGACCAGCACAAAATCAGCACAGGGTAAGGGATTGGATGATGACACGGATTGGACATGCCCAATGACATGGAGCAAGTATCTGAAATGGTGCAGGGGATAGGTCCAGATGGCCTCCCAACTGCTCCTGAGGCGCCACAGGCACCTCAGTGTCAATAGTAACACTAAACATAGCGAGAGAAAGGGCTCAAGCTTCCTAAGCCAAAAAGCTGTGTTTCCTGCAAAAGTTTCCTGTAGATATCTTGGCCATCCAAGAATACACTGTCTACAGGTTGTTGGGGAATCCTTGTCAGCCAAAGTCTCACCATCCCTAATTGTATGGACGTCCCACTGTGGGGTGGTCATCTGCAATAACAAAGAATTGAAAATCACTAACTCCTCACCATATCTGCTGGCCGCATCCTGGTATTAATGATAACATACTAAGAGGACTAAATCTTGATAGCATGCATCTATGCACTTTGTACCATATCTGAGAGGAAACAATTCCTCAAAAACATCCCAACCCTCACCCTCCCACAAGATACCATCCTGTTGGGCGACTACAACTGCTGGGCTAACCTCAACATGACTGATGGCCTAACCCCACTGGATACCCATGGGGCACATCGAATTCCATGCAATGAAGGCATCCCTTGGCCTACACTATACCCTCCCCCCCGGGTCACCACTACTCCCCCATGACCTTACCCAACATACGTGAGGGAACAATCATCTAAATGAGCCACATCAACTATATCCTTGCCCTTTAAAATACATCGCTTAAACATCTCCAACTTTTCAACAGAAAACTTCTCTGATTACCAACTCATTTTGGTACAGCTTTTGCCAAACTGAACTCCTGCACAGACATCAACCTGGATGAAGTTACACCTGGAAAACATAAAGTTGCCCAAAATATCTGACTGGGTCAAATAAAAGGCCATAAAACCAAAAATTGTAACTCCATTAATATTGGACCACATTAAAAGCTGACCAAAATTTAAAGTCAACCTAACAAATAAAACTCTTTATCTTACCTCGCATAAGTACACCGCTAACATAGCAACAATCAGGCGCACCTTAACGGAACTGGACCATGGTGAACTCAACACCCTGAAGTCTGGCTACTGCCCCAACTGGGGGCGTAAAAGGGCGGAATTATCCTCTTTCCTAAACGCTTAATCTTTGAACACCAGCACAGAAACAAAGGTTCAAGTAAAGGTAAGTTCATAAAATAAGGAAAAACCTGCTCAACTTACTTCTTCTATAAATTTCACTCCCGCAGCAACTAGACCACATTCAAACAGGTCTGCAAAATTTATTGCACCATAGCAACTGACCCAGCGGAGGTCAAGGCATAAGTACACTGCTACTACACAGAACTATACTGCAACACCCTAACTGACCCCAAAAAAGCAAAGATTTTATACACACTTCCATAATAAAAAACACCGCCAGACTATAGCCTCCTAAACCTAATCACACAAGAGGAGCTCAGGGACACAGTTCGCAGTGCACCACATAGGAAATGCCAAGGAACTGATGGGATACCCTACAAATTTTACAAAAAATCTTCAAAAAGATCGCCCCCCTACTATTAAGCATCAATGAACCAGTGCTTGCTGGAGACTCGCCTCCTACCTGGTGGCCAGGACTCCTATGTTGTAACCCTGTTTAAAAAGGGCGACAAACTGTACCTGGCCAACTGGCGCTAAATTGAACTCTCTAACACTGATAAAAATCTAACAAAGATTTAGCCACTAGATTAGGCACATTAGCTTCCAAAGTCCTATCGCCCAATCAGTTTGAGTTTATACCTGGGCGTTCAACATGAACCAATATACACTCTGTCACCAACATATACTAGTCCAAAGCAACTGGAGCTATGGTATTCCTTGACCAGGAGAAGGCATATGATTGCGTTAGTTGACCATACCTTAAGGAATTCCTAAGCGCCTAAAACTCCATCCAGATTCAAAAACTGGGCGATGCTCCTTACAGAATCGCTATCCATGGCTGTATGCGGCCCTGGATTCCTAACCAACAAGATCACACCACACAGAGGGCTCAAAAAAAGGGACCCCCTCATCCCTCTGAGTATAACTTCAGTATTGATCCACTCCTTTGCGTCGCTGACTCTCGCCTCTTGGGCATAACTGCACAAGGTCAACTAACAGTCAAAATACAAGCCTTTGCGGATGAATGCGTGACAGGTTTAGCTAACAAAAATGATCTTACAACTGGAACGCACAATGGAGGAATATTCCATTGTGAGTGATGCATCGCTCAACAAGAAGAAAACGGTAATAAACCTTCTAGGTAAGTACTCTAACATCTGGGCCACAACATATAAACCTCACAGCCCCCCACAAAGGAACAACCCACTCATCCTACTCTTCACAACACCTCTCTTAACCAACCCTGTACGCCACCTGGGATATGGCTGGAAACAGGGTTATGCCAATAAGACAATTGGGAACTTCCTACTACAGCGGATGTCCAACCACATCACCTCCTTTAAGGGAAGATCCAGTAATAACTGGGGGGAGTAACAGTCTCCAACTCACTCATCCTCTTAGTGCTGTTTTCCCCACCCACGCAATCTCTTCTCACCTACATTCATATCCTTAGTCCGCGCACTTATCAGGGATGACTGTGGCCTGGGTGCTGGACACCTGTACGGGTGGAAACACTATTCAGCTCACGCTCTCACAAAGGCATGGACTTATAGAATTTGAGGTCCACGCCAACCGCATATTGGCCAACTGGATAATGAAGTCCTAGCCCCAAACCTCCCACAACATCGCTGGTCTATAAAGGAGAGGGTAACTTTGCACATGCGCTCAAATTATCCACCTCACACAACTCGTCCAGCTTGCTCATACCTTGAAAATGGCCCCAATGCAGTGGGCCCACATGGAACCCCCTCACTTTATACTCCTCCTTTGCACCATTTGGCACATAGGGTGGACCGTCACTCTCACAGGCACTAGTCAGGGAAGAGGAAGGCCCAGATCCTACTTCACGCTAAGGAAACCAGACGACCACCCCCAGAGGGACACACATGACGTGGCATCATTCATTGCAAGAATTGATTACCTGGATGCTCTAGACATCCTCTACGACCTCACAACACAGAAGGCAATATGAAGGCTAACACATCATCCGCTCATCCAGCCTAGGGTAAAAGATAACGCCAAGCATTACCTCAGAAGAAACTACAAAACAGCAGATCGCTAACTCTCTTCATGCAACTTGCGCAGTGTGTAGAGGATGGCACCCTGCACCACCGCCTCAAAGCATGCCCCCCATCCAGAGCCATATGGCGGGAAGTTGCGCGTCTGTTATGAACCCACAATGACCAGGAGCTGTCAATCTCCAGAAGCCTCCTTGAACTTCACCTAGAATATTTAATACCTCCTACACTCCGCTCCATGATGGTCGCCATTGCATTGTGGACAATCCAATCCTTAGCACTGGATGCCTGAAGGTAAACCACGCCAACCATCAATTGGACAGTCAGCAAACTTCACCTACACTTAGTGGAACACTTTCAAGCCTGGTTATATGAGTACATGAGGCTGAAGCAACAATAAATTGTTGAATCATGGTTCTTAGTCTGGTTACTGCATATGGAACCCTGCCTTTACACCTGCTCTATAGTAGGGGAATTCCTCTCAGAGTAGCGCTTAACCCCCCCCAATACCTGGTGGTACTGACTGGCAACAGGGGTAGCTCGTTACTCTGGGGTGCCTAAATCTTGCTATACTTCACCTCCCCTATCCCATTACATATATTGGTAATGTCTGTCCCCTGGTTGGCTTAACTCAGTTAATTAAAAATACATTTGTGATAACTATAGAGGGGTCGAGTATTTTTGTAAAAACAAGAAAAAAAACTTAATACATTATTAAAAGGCATACAATTAGGCTGGAGAAGAGAACTTGGACCGCATGTCAGCGTAGCAAATATTAATTAAAGGCTGTTATGTTGGTGGATCCTAAGTACAAATATTTATTAAGCATTAGACTAAATGAGATGGTAATTACCCATTATATGACACTTAAAGAGAAAATTAAAAAATTTAGATGATTATTGGAATTTTGTGAGAAATTCTATAAGCAGGCACAATAAAGACTACAAAATTATTAGTTCTGTGGCTCTAGCAAAGATCAACACAATTGCAATGAAGTTATAAGTTCCATTGCTATAGTTGGTTCCAATCAGAAATACATAAGCCTATAAGCAAATAGACCAAAATTAAACTATGTGAGATGAGAATTTAGGTACTTTATTAATTAAAGACTAGAATTATTTATAGGGAAAATGTAGGGGTTCTTCGTGATGATGTCCTTAATCCACCTGAGGTAAGATCTTCCTACCAGAGGACCAATATTGTTGATTATCAATATTATTATAATATTAGAAATGATCATATCTAATAAAGCTCTAGTTAATTGTGATTGACCTTATTAACGAGGCCTAGCCCCTTCGAAATGATTAGTCATTTCAAATTGCTTGGCCATCTCAAATTACTGAGTTTCTTTAGGTTGATTAAATTTAGGAGGTCGATAACTCTAAAGAGTTTTTCTTTGGTCAAATTGAGAATCAGGAATATTAGGTTTATATTTCTCCATCTTATTAGACTGAGATATTGAATCTTAATCTAGAGTATTTTTGGGGGTCCTAGTTTTATCTCCAACAATGCCCCCTTCAAGATCTTTCCTAGGGGGCACATACTTGCGAAGATACCTACTATGCACTCTTTTGATAACAATACCAGTATCAATAGAGGCAATAGAGTATTCAACACCCTAATGATAGATAATATGGTAAGGACCAGCCCATAGGGGGTCCAGTTTTTTTCCTTTCTCCCAGACTACGGTGGTAGAAGAGCACAAGGTCTCTGACTTGATATTCTGTTAACGTAGGTCTATTAGCGTTGGTTCAGTTTCCTTCCTTCAAGGTGGTAGTGGCAAGAGAACTTGAAGCTAATTCTTGTAAACATATTATTTCATCAGCCAGTCTCCTCATCGCTAAATCAGTGGTTTGTGGGGTGGCCTCTTCAAGTATAGGTTATACACTTGAAGGGAGGATAGGTTCCCGACCATATAAAGCTTTAAATGGAGACATTCCAATAATACAATATTAGCTAACTCTATAAGCTAACATCACACTGGGTAAGTAAAGGTTCCACCTACTAGGATCATTAGAAGCCTTTTTTTAAAGAATGTCTATGA